>QRFB01003533.1:27014-39699 GCA_008931105.1 Oenanthe javanica | reverse complement strand
TCTGATGTGGTTGATGTTCTTCAACACCTCGCACTTCTTGTTGCTCAGTTGTTTGCATAACCTGTGCTCCTGCATCTTCAACATGAAGAGTAGCAAAAAAAGCTTGAATAGTGTTAGTAATACATGTAGGGAATACATTATTCGGATAATGATTTGAATTTCTTAACATAATAGCATCTTTTAATGTCACCGCTAGAGGATCAACCAATCTGCTATTTTGGAATTCAACCCTTTGCTCTGGTGTTAGCTTCTGATTCAGTGTCAACTGAATGAATCTTGGATAAACAAGATGTTGATCCCTTGTTGACTTTTGATTGAGTAGGATCTCTTCCATCACCAAATACCCATAATTAAATCTTAGTCCTTGAGAAATCCCATATCCAATAGTCTGAATAAGAGTGGGAAAATAGTGAAATCCTGCTATTTTGGGAGAAAAGACACGTGTTATGATTGTGAAGAAGAGATTCCATTCTTTGGGTAGACTCAACTTGTGCAGTTTTGTTGGCACTTCGTTGTTTTCATCCATTGTACATTGCATCCACCCAAGGAATTCTAGCAAAACAACTTTTGATAGAGGATCAGTGAAATTGTCTGTTGGGAGATGTAAAGCTACGTTCAGATCATTTTCAGTGATTTTGATCTTTGTCCCCTATATGTCAAAAGTGAATTCCAATTGTCCTTTTCTTGAAGTGTTTGAAGCTGTCGTGCGAATGTGTCTTAGCAAATCAAAATTTAATTGCACTGAAGTGGTTAGAGCATATGCAACAATTGATACATTATTTAAGAAACCAGTCCACTTAGCAAGAAAATTTGTTCTACTCAAGTCCTCATCTAAAATAGAAAGAAAGTTGGTCTTTTTAATCTCAAAATTACCAGCCATTTTAATTAATTTCAGTTTATGGCAATTATTCGAATTAATTAAAGACAAACTACTAAATTAATTAGGCACTTAGACAAGAAAAATTACACTAAGCCAGGTACAATTCGAATAGGAATTAAATTAAGTTAAACTATTTATTTGAATTAAATAGGCCCACAAAATAAGAAATGATAAAATAGGCCTACTAATTACTCAAGTAAAATTTATGAACTGAAATAACTGATCAATTCCTTATCGAACGAATGCCAAAACATAAACCGGATTGACTCAGTCAGTGAACTCGGTAATAACTTAAATATGGAAATGACACTAAAATTAACCTAGATTGATTAACTGTTTAACTAAGATTACCAGGTTGATTAATCAACAAATCATGATTAACAGTTCTAAATCAAGTCAATTACGAGTCTGATCTTCACTGCGATTTGTGTGTGTGTATTATCGAATGTATGCATCGCGTAATAGAACCCTTGAGAAAATCGCCTAATAGAAAATCAACAATATGAACTGAAATGCTACTAGGCGAAATTGTATATATAGAAGGCTAAGGGGCGATTTCTATTCTAGATCTAATGCGAAAATAGTATTAGATCTAACAGGCGAATTCTATATTAGATCTAATGGGCGAATTCTATATTAGATGTTAATAGGCGAATTCTATATTAGATCTAATAGGCAAATTCTATATTAGATGCTAATAGGAGAATTCTATATTAGATGCAAAGGGCAATTTTGTACAATATCTAAGGGGCGAAATTAGTTCTAGAAATCCCATTGGACGATTTCTAAAACATATAAAAACGTCCTTTAGGTAATATTTCATTTTATATTGTATTCGAATATATTAATTTAAATTCGAACAAATTATCTAAAAAATTAATTGATGAACACCAATTATCACAAATAATACTTATAAGATATTATAATTTATATCATAATATAAATCACAATAAATTATTGGACTTATTTATGCTTCTATTTTAATTTTTATGAACACTAAAAATATTAAAAGAAATGATTAAGTTCAACAAAAATTAAAATCTCACAAACTATTTATTATTAATAACATTAACATGAGTTGCTAAAATTATCAACATAAATAATTTGAGCTATACATGATTTTTAATAATTATCACCCCTAAATATATTAAATATAATAAGGTTCAATCATTATAAAAAATTCACAAGATGTCTATCAATAATAATAACATTAATTGTTAAAATTATTAAAATAAATAAATTGTGCTACTTATTATTTTACTTTTATTTTAAACCTAAGAATAAATATAAATATTTATTCCTTCTATTTAAAATAATTTTAAATAATATTTAAATATCTAAGTGCCAAGTATTTATAACTAAAACACAAGTACTTAAATATTTTCTTAAAATTAAAGTTACATAAATACCAGATTACTAAATTAGCAAGCATGCACAATTTATTTATCTAACTTATGATCTCAAGAACTGGAAACAATTTTTGGTAAATAAATTCACAAGTCCTAAAAATATTGATATTAATTAACTAGTGAATTTATCAGCTTCAAATTGCAGTTTTTGATTACTAACTAATTAGTTAGTAGAATTTAATATCCCAAGTTCACAAACTTGCCCAGTGAAAGTGACTTCATCTAGTGGTTTAGTGAAGATGTCTGCAATTTGCTGCTCTGTAGGTACAAAATGTAACTCTACAGTACCACTCATGACATGCTCCATAATGAAATGATACATAATATCAATGTGCTTGATTCTCGAGTTTTGAACATGATAGTTTGTGATTGCTATGACGCTTGTGTTGTCACAGAATATAGGAATTTTGCTTAGCAACAATCCATAGTTTTGAAGTTCGTTCCTTATCCATAGGATTTGAGTACAGCAGCTTCCAGCAGCAACATATTCAGCTTCAGTTGTTGACATTGCAACTGAGTTCTACTTCTTGCTATACCAGGACACCAATCTTCTACCAAGGAATTGACAACTCTCTGATGTGCTCTTTTTGTAACGATTGTGATATTTTAATTATTATAGTAATGTGAAAAATATGATTGTTATGATCCAATGTGTATTGTGTGTTATGTGGTCTTATTATATGTCCATTTGACTGCCAGTTTGACCAAGATATGTTAATGTGAATTTTTAAGGTGTTTTATGGTTTTTAAATGCTATTTTAGTGTACTGTTTGATTTTTATAAAAGATATGGTTTGTCCAAATATTATTCAATTTTATATGTAGCTTCCTAGTAATATTAGAGACTTTCGAAAAATAGTGGTTCAATTATTTTATGTAGCAATGTTTTTAAATAATTGTCTCAATCCTATTTTATCCTGAAAATATTTATCTTCTAAATTCCATAGTTAATTATTGGGACATCCAAAAATCATGATATCTTTTCCAAAATGTTTCCTAAATATTCAGAGACTTTGTAAAAATAAAATTTTATTTTATTCGATCTCCAAAGTATTTTTAAAGATTTTTCCATTCTTATTTCCTTTTAAAGTACTTAAACTTCCATGCATTTTAATTAATTATCTGTTCATCAGAAAAATATTCGAATTATATAATTAAATGATAATGGAAGATTTTATCCTTGTAATTCGTATAGGCATGATCATATATGAAATAGATTGGGTATGATATATGATTGTCTGATTATGTATGATTGACATTGGTGTTTGTTTGTGTCGGTTGTATTCCGACGGGTAGTCCTATTTACAGGGGAAGCACTGCCGAAATTTTCTAAAATGTAAATGCTTTTACTATTAAAAAAAATGGCACCTTAACCTGTATAAATAGGATTACTAGTAGAAAATAGTAATAATATTGTTTAATACCGAAGTATCATATATGTTGCATGCTTATGTGCTGAAGTGTTTATACTATTAATATAGTACTATGGTTTCAAGATGGTAGATTGAGTTAGACGTTAAAGAGAACGTCGAGTTTATGAGACACTGAAATAGTGTTATATATGTGTAGATTCGAAGGTAATACAAGTGAAGGATAAAGGAAAAGCAAAAGTAGAAAGTTAGTAACGGAGATAGTAGGATCCACCTGTTCATCAGCCGCAGCTATATTTTGAGGCAAGTAACTCTTGCCTGTATTCTCTTTTAAAGATATGAACTGTTTTACACTTTTACAATTGCTTTACACCCTATAACTGTTTTATTATCTACAGCATGTTTTATTCTAAATATTAAACTTAAACAGCAATCCCATATAAACCTCGAATGTACCTTATACTTTTCAATCCCTGAACTGTTGAAACCTTGTTGACTATCACCTTATGAACTTGTTTCAAAATTCTTAAGTTGTTAACCCTGAACTGTTAACCTTAACCATGATTAGTACCCCATTGTTATTCCCTAATTACTATTTTAAATCAAATGCTTTTAACTCATTTTAGATCCTCTTGCTATCCCTTATAATTGTTTTAAAACTTGTGCCTATGACATGATTATGATTCTTTACTTAAATCCTGCTCACTTTACTGCAAAAGAGACTTGAATATAAACTTGTCTTCGAAAAAATTTTACCTCTGTCTCTTGACTTTTAAAAATGGATTTAAATATGAAATCTGACTTTCAAGAAGTCTTTTTCATCAAATGATTTGGTAAATTTTAAAACAAAGGTTTTGATATTATAGGAATTTCGATCAAAATGGTTTCTGCGGATTTCTATAAATTGGAGGCGTAAGAGGCCGAGTTCGCCGGTCCAGCATTTTTTTTAGCGTAAGAGGCTAGGGCGGTCCTAGTCCAGCATCTTTAATGGCCAATGTCAATAAGTGCTAATTATGAGTACTCCTTAAAGGTCCAGAGGGACTTCGGTCCGTTATGGGAACTTTACGTGACTGATCACCCGTATTGTCCGGGCGTTGTGAGAAAACTCCAATCAAAATGATATTTGATTTTATGAAAATGATGTCCTAATGAGAGAATAGTTTCTACGAAAAGGATTTCGATACTGATGATTCTAATAAGAGAATAATTTTTATTGAAATGATTATTAAAGAAATACTTTTATGATGCCATGTTTATACAACTTTGAACTATCAAGTTTATCATGATTTTGACTCCGTCTTACTTATGTGCAATACTTCATGTTATCCATTTAAAAACCACATGTTTACCTTCAAAGCTTGAATTGATTTACTTTACAGATTTCCTTAAACCCTATCACACCATACCGTTAGATACCTTACCCTTAATTAATTCTTTTCAGAATATTATCAGTTTTACCCTAACTTTACAACAACAAGTTTTATGCTAAACCTTGAACTGAACTCTTTCCTTTCTTGTGCCTTTACCAATGAATAGTATTGAAGAAAGTTTTACGCATAAAGAATTCCCAGATTTACTAATGAATTCTGGATTGATGTTTTAAGGACAATAAGGTCCAGTTATGGTTT
Source organism: Oenanthe javanica (assembly GCA_008931105.1). Lineage (NCBI taxonomy): Eukaryota > Viridiplantae > Streptophyta > Magnoliopsida > Apiales > Apiaceae > Oenanthe > Oenanthe javanica. The sequence goes on along the minus strand of QRFB01003533.1, from coordinate 34,413 downwards.
TGAGAAATGATTTCCAAATTACTTATTCTGTTGTAGAACTGTTCATAACCTTATGCATGGTTACTTGCTAAGCCTTTGTAGCTCATTCTTTTTTTTTCTAACCTCTACAGCTTTTGAGAAGCATGGTTCAAATTAAGCAAACTGCGAGGAAGAACACCTCATATATAAATTTTGCTAGGCTGGCTGAAGTGGAACAGGTAGGATCACAGCTGAGTTAGAAGGGAAAGACTTTGTTATAAGTCTTATAATGTTTAGATGTTGATAGACTTTTGTGAGAAGATTCAGAGTTGTAATGATATTTATTTTGGTAATGTAACTAAATGAATATAGAGTTGGGCTTATTTCATACCATTACCTGTTAAAGGTCCAGGGTAGTAGTCGGGGTCATGTGTATATATAGATATATATTTATGCTTTGTTTGTATTTATATAGGATGCATGCATATAGAGTGTTAGTGACTCCCCGATCTAGACCCCGGATTGGGAGGGCGTCACAAGTTGGTATCAGAGCTACAGGTTTTGGTCACTGAAACAAGCCAGGATAAGGTTAACTGAGTAGATCATTTAATAAAATATGTGAGAGTAATAGTAAGATAGGAATAGGTAATGAAGTATGGTGTAGACCTTAGAATTTTAGACTTAAGATAACCTCTATCTCCTTTGTACCTTTATATATTATGATATCATTGCAGGCTCGTGGCATTCATGAACTACCTCCATCATCTCCTTTCGATACTTCTTCGGAGTCTCTGGATTCTCAGGATTCCGTTGACTATTCTAGTTCAGAGAGTGAGGCTAGCGAGACCCATGTACCTCCTGTTCCGACTGATCCACCGGTAGAGAGTGCACCTGTTCCTCCTAGGACCACTAGGCCAGTCATCACTTGAGGTGATTTGCGAGTTCCGGATCATCCTGTTGAGTGGTGGGAGGAGATGATCTGAGTTGTTGAGGAGGAGGGACGCAGACAGATATCAACGAGGGCCTTTACAGATGATGTAGTGGATGAGACGAGGTAGATGACCCGACTACTTTGTAGACTGGTGACGGGGCTTAGGGCTACACGAGACCGAGATCACAGACATGACTAGATGTTAGTGTTTGTGAGTGTGTTTAGATGGGATATCTGTTAGAGCTCATTTAGCCTGCCCTATTAGGCTTTATTTCCGCTTTCCATCTCGTACTTTTGTTAGCATGTTGTTGTACCTTATGCATACTATTGTTGTATTTTTATTCAGACTTATCCTGCACCTTGACTTTGGTGTTGTTTCACATCTATTATCGTTGTTATTCTGTTCCAATATTTCCCTTATAGCTGTTGTTTACCTTTATGTTTATCCATTTATATCTGTTGTACTAACCTGTTTTTGATAAAACCTTTATACCCTTTGTCTTTCTTATAGTAAGATGCTGCCAAAGAAAAAGACCACCCCAAATACTTCTCAAAATCGTACCACTCAAGATCCACCCCAGATGGATCCCACCGTGGCTCAACTTATTCAAATTCTCCAACAACAAACTGCTGTTTTGACTCAACAACAACAACCACTAGTTCAACCCGTGACAACTTTCAAATCCTTCCAAGTGGTTAAACCTCCAGAATTCAAAGGTACTGTAAACCCCATAGAGGCCAAAGGTTGGTTGAAAGAGATAAAAAAGCGTTTGCCTTAGTTAAAGTTGGAGAAGATCAAAAAACCGAATATGTAAGTTACTTTCTGAAGGCGGAAGCAAATTATTGGTGGGAATCTGCAAGATTGATGGAAGGTGAGGGAGTAATATCATGGCAAAGATTCACTGAACTGTTTTTAGAAAAATATCTCCCAAGATATATGCAAGATCAACTGGAGATCAAATTTTTAGAGTTAAAACAAGAAAACATGAGTGTGGCAGAATATGAGGCTATGTTTACTGGATTAGCAAGGTTTTTTCATGAATATGTGAATACAGAAGTGAAGAAAGCTAAAAGATTTCAACAAGGTTTGAAATCTTGGATTCGAAGCAAGGTGGCAGTATTTGAGCTTCAAAACTATGCAACAGTGGTCCAGAAAGTGATGATTATTGAGGGAGAAAGTGAACTATCCCAGAAATAGAAGGCTGGAAAGAAAAGAAAGTTTAAAATATCAGAAGGAAGTCAAGATGCTGGGAACATTCGAGATTTGACAATCAGTCCAACAGGAACCTAGGATTTCGAAAATCGAAGAATGGAAATGGAAATCAAGATAGACGTCTCTAGAATGTTAACCCACAGAATACACCTAAACTACCTCTACCAGATTGTAAGTTCTGTGGCAAGAAACACATTGGGATTTGTAACAGATTGAACATTACTTATTTCAGGTGTAGCAAAAAGGGACATTATGCTAGTGATTGCCCCAATGTCAACCCAGGAGTGAAGTGTTATAAGTGTGGAAAGATCGGCCATATTTCGAGGGAATGCAAGGAATCACCTCAAGCAACTAATGTGTTAAGAATAACAGGACCTATATCTCAGACAACGACAACTCCACAAACTCGAGCCAGAACTTTCAACATTAAAATGAAAGATGCTATTCAAGACACCGAGGTGGTTGCAGGTACGCTCCCTGTAAATTCAGTAGAAACTAAAGTTTTAATTGATTTTGGAGCTACCAAGTCTTTTGTTTCTAAAAAGTTTGTTGATAAGTTGAATTGTGAGATTCATCCTTTAGATTCAACTTTGATTATAGAAGTAACTGATCAAAATAGAGTTCCTGTGAGTCAAATATGTCCTTATTGTGAGATTAAGATAGTGGACAACTTTTCTTTGTCAATCGGATACCCTTTGAGCTAGGAGAATTTGATGTAATCTTAGGAATGGATTGGTTGGCTGATTATGATGCTCAAATTGAATGTAAAACGAAGAAGGTAAGATTGAGAACTAAGGATAGTAAAGAAGTTGTATTCCAAGGACAGAAGCAAGTTAGGAAGTTTTTGAATATTATGCAAATTAAAAGATTACTTCGTCAAGACTGTGAGGCCTATTTGGTATATGTAAAAGATGTGGAGAAGCAGACACCAACAATGGAGGAGATTTCAGTGGTTAATGAATTTTTTGATGTTTTTCCTGAATAGTTACCCGAATTTCTACCAGATCGACAAATTGAATTTAGCATTGATTTGGCACCAGGAACCGAACCGATTTCTAAAGCACCATATAGAATGGCACCAATGGAAATGAGAGAATTGGCAACTCAATTACAAGAATTGTTAGAAAATGGGATCATAAGGCCCAGTGTATCTCCGTGGGGAGCGCCAGTTTTATTTGTGAAAAAGAAAGATGGAAGCATGAGATTGTATATTGACTACCGTGAACTCAACAAGCTGACAATCAAGAATATGTATCCATTGCCAAGGATAGATGATTTGTTTGACCAACTTAAAGGAGCATCTTGGTTCTCGAAGATTGACTTACGGTCTGGATATTACCAACTGAAGATCAAGCCTGAAGATATTCCCAAAACAGCATTTCGCACAAGATATGGCCATTACGAGTTTCTAGTGATGCCATTTGGGTTAACCAATGCCCCAGCCGCTTTTATGGATCTTATGAATAGAGATTTCAATAAGTACTTAGATAAATTTGTGATTGTGTTTATCGATGATATATTAATNGATCTTATGAATAGAGTTTTCAAGAAGTACTTAGATAAATTCGTGATTGTGTTTATCGATGATATATTAATATACTCCAAGACAGAAGAAGAGCATGTAGAACACCTGAGAATTGTATTGGAAATCTTGCGAAAAGAAAAGTTGTATGCTAAGTTCTCGAAATGTGAGTTTTGGTTGAAAGAAGTACAATTTCTTGGCCATGTCGTCAGTAGTGAAGGAATTCGAGTTGATTCAGCAAAGATAGAATCTGTGGTAAACTGGGATAGACCAAAGACACCCACTAAGGTAAGAAGTTTTCTCGGATTAGCTGGTTATTATCGAAGGTTTGTTCATGATTTATCTAAAATAGCCACTCCATTGACTAAGCTTACTAGAAAGAATGAAAAGTTTGTTTGGAATGACAAATGTGAAGAAAGTTTTCAGGAATTGAAGAAAAGGTTAGTATCTGCACCAGTGTTAGTTTTACCAGATGATCAAGGGAATTTTGTAATCTACAGTGATGCGTCGCACAAAGGCTTAGGATGTGTTTTGATGCAACATGGGAAGGTAATTGCTTATGCTTCCAGACAATTGAAGATTCATGAACAGAAGTATCCAACACATGATTTAGAGTTGGCAGCTATTATTTTTGCTTTGAAGATTTGGAGACATTATTTGTATGGTGAAAAATGTGAGATTTACACGGATCACAAGAGTTTGAAATATATTTTTACTCAGAAAGAGCTTAATATGAGACAAAGAAGATGGTTGGAATTACTTAAAGATTATGATTGCACTATCCACTATCATCTAGGCAAGGCGAATGTCGTAGTGGATGCTTTAAGCAGAAAGAAGAGATTAAAAATGCTAGTTTCATCTGAGGAATTGATCAAGGAGTTTGAGAAATTGGAAATATAAATATATGATTCTGAATCAGTGGGAGAAATGGTGTATACAATGACGTTCCAGCCTGAATTGTTAGAAAAGATCAAGCGATGTCAAGAACAGATGATGAGTCAAGATAAAGCTAAGTTGACTAGAGAAGAGTTAAGAAGCCAGAGGGACGATAAAGGAATTTTTAGGTATTCCTCACGAATTTGGATTCCTAATGTCCAGGAGCTCAAGAATGAAATTTTGCATGATGCACATAACTCAAGATACTCTATTCATCCGGGAGGCACCAAGATGTATAAGGACTTGAAAGAAAATTTTTGGTGGCCAAATATAAAGAAAGATATAGCAGAGTGGGTAAGCAAGTGTTACACGTGTCAGAGAGTCAAAGCTGAACATCAACGACCAAGTGGATTGTTGCAACCACTAGAGATTCCAGAATGGAAGTGGGAACATCTTGCTATGGACTTTGTAGTGGGATTACCAAGGACAAGGGTGAATCATGATGCCATTTGGGTGATAATAGATAGATTAACCAAGTCAACACATTTTATACCGATTAACGAGAGATTTTCACTAGACAAGTTGGTTCATTTGTACTTGAAGGAAATAGTTATGCGACACGGAGTTCCTGTATCGATCGTGTCTGACAGAGACCCAAGATGTAATTCTAGATTCTAGAGAAAATTTCAAGAGTGTTTGGGAACGAAGTTAAACATGAGTACTGCATATCATCCTCAGATAGATGGTCAGAGTGAAAGAACAATTCAGATAATTGAAGACATGTTAAATGTGTGTGCTTTGGATTTTGAAGGAAGTTGGGACGAGCATCTACCGTTAGTAGAATTTTCATATAATAACAACTATCATGCCAGTATTGGAATGCCTCCGTATGAAGCATTATATGGAAGAAAGTGTAGATCTCCTGTGTGTTGGGATGAAGTTGGTGAGCGTAAAATTTTGGGTCCCGAGCTTGTGCAATAGACCAAGGAAAAGATTGAACTGATTAAGAAAAGGTTGTTAACTGCCCAAGATAGACAAAAGAAGTATGCAGATCAATCAAGAAACGATATGAGTTTTGAAGAAGGTGATCAAGTGTTGCTAAAGATATCTCTGTGAAAAGATGTTAGCAGATTTGGCAAGAAAGGAAAATTGAGTCCAAGATATATAAGACCTTTTGAAGTTCTGAAGAGAATTGGGAAATTTGCGTATGAGTTGGCACTACCGCCACATATGCAACACATTCACAATGTTTTCCATGTGTCGATTCTTAGAAGATATAATCTGGATGCGAGTCATGTAATAGAATATGAACCCCTAGAGATTCAACCTGATTTATCCTATGTAGAACAGCCTGTAGCGATTCAAGATCATAAGGATAAGGTCTTAAGAAATAAGTCGGTTAGGCTTGTAAAAGTCTTGTGGAGAAATCCTCAAGTTGAGGAATCCACCTGGGAACTTGAGAGTGAGATGCTCGAAAAGTATCCCCATTTGTTTACTTAAGCTGATTCTGGGGACAGAATCCTTTTAGGGGGGGAGAAGATGTAACGATTGCGATATTTTAATTATTATAGTAATGTGAAAAATATGATTGCTATGATCCAATGTGTATTGTGTGTTATGTGGTCCTATTATATGTCCATTTGACTGTCAGTTTGACCAAGATATGTTAATGTGAATTATTAAGGCGTTTTATGGTTTTTAAATGCTATTTTAGTGTACTATTTGATTTTTATAAAATATTTGGTGTATCCAAATATTATGAACTTTTATATGTAGCTTCCTAGTAATATTAGAGACTTTCTAAAAATAGTGGTTCAATTATTTTGTGTTCCAATGTTTGTAAATAATTGTCTCAGTCCTTTTTTATCCTGAAAATATTTATTTTCTAAATTCCATAGTTAATTATTGGGACATCCAAAAATCATGATATCTTTTCCAAAATATTTCCTAAATATTCAGAGACTTTGTAAAAACAAAATTTTATTTTATTCGTTCTCCAAAGTATTTTTAAAGATTTTTCCATTCTTATTTCTTTTTAAAGTACTTAAACTTCCATGAATTGTAATTAATTATATCTTCATCAGAAAAATATTCTAAAAATATGTGTGAGCTTATAAAATCATGTTCTAAATTTTAAAAATATAAAACTTATTTTTGTATCCTTTTTCCATCAAATTTCGAATTTTAAATTGTTTTAATTCCGAAAACTAGTAATTATGAAATTACGATTTTGCCCCTGCCTTCTATAAAACACCACCGCCCACTTTCTTTTCCCCTTGCTCTGCATATTCTCTTCCAGGTTCGCTCCTCTCGCTTATCTCCTGCGATTTTCTCATTTTTCTTGGTTGTATTCTACGAATGGTGATAGTAATGACATTTAATCCTTGATTTAATGCTTGTATCGAGTTGTTTGAATAGCTCCGTTATATATATATATAAGTCTAGAACAGGGTCTAGATTAGTTTATCTGTAATAAGACTTTCTAGTCTTTGAAATATATAATTAGAGTCTAGATAGTCAACATTCATGTTACTTGTACTTAGAAGAATTTCTGAAGCAAGTGAAACCAGAGTCTGCATGAAGATCAGAGTCTGGAAGGTGATCAGAGTCTATAGACTATCAGAGTCTACATATGATCAGAGTCTGAAGAATATCAGAGTCTAAAGATTTCAGAGTCTATACAGTTGAAGTTAAATTTGGAAGAAGATCACAGGAATGGAAAGACTTCGAAGATCAAGATAAATATATTGCAGATATGCTATGGGAAAGAAAGAGAATTCTAGAAGGAAACTGTCAACTAATAATTAGGAATTATATTCCTATTGTAATTTATCTTTATGTTATTAGTTGATAGGTAGCTCTCTATATAAACTCTATGTAACCTAATTGTAAAAGTGTG
>QRFB01003532.1:20712-48494 GCA_008931105.1 Oenanthe javanica | reverse complement strand
AAATTCCACCAAATATTCTACTAAGTATTTCTCTAAGTATTCTACTAAATAATAGAATTCTTAAATTAATAATAAAATTATATATAAAGTATATTTAGCGCGGGAGTCAATGGAATCTCAATATTTTTAATATATTGNCAATGGAATCTCAATATTTTTAATATATTGTAATAAAATTTTACTTTTTATAATTATTAAAATAATTATTATAAAACTGAATATGATCGAATAATTTATAAAATTTAAATGAAAATAATTAATGGAGTCTTAATAAAGATAGGAGAGAGATGATATGAGATGTGTACATGCCTGATTTAAAAAAGTTATATATGTTAAGTGTATTAAAAGATGATCTGCATTTATTATCGTATATAAATAATTGATTCAGTCAATATCAACCGTTAAATTATTTACAAATCAATGGATGACAAAAGTACCTTAAGTTTTCTCTAAAATATGATTTTCTTTTGAGTCTTCCCGAGTCTTCCCCTATATATATATATATATGTTAGACTCAAATGAGAACTAGTTTCAAGGAGAACTAGTATGTTTTGTACTTTCATAACACGTATTCTTATGAAAAATGTGATATTTTTAACGAAATGAGAAATGTAGTATTAATATGTTCTGTAAATCATATGTAATGGTTCGGTAAACATTTTCATTATTTTTTTAAGAATTTAAAGAATTTTCTCATATAATTGTTTGTATTTACAGAACATATGTATTTTGTGATGATTTTTAGAAAATAAGAAGTGTTCTCTAAAGTTCTGAGTAGTTCTCCATATAACTCAACTCATATATATATATATAGGGTCCTGCTCAAATAGAAAATAGCTTAAATGAGAAATAGAAAACCTTATCATTATACATACCGCACCCACACACAAATTATATACACCCTCACACACACAATCCCATCTATTCTCCTCCGTTTTTAATTTGATTTTTCCCGTCAATTGACAAAGTTTTTTTCAAATCTAACTTCACTATATTTTTTTTCATCTCCCAACGATCAGTTTTCATACCATATGTGCTATATTTCGGCAAATATAATTTATAATTAAAATAAATTCGTCACTTATCAGATTCAAACTTCAATCACTAAAATATATTACAGAAACCACTAATTTGTATTATAGAAATCACTAATTTGTATTACAGAAATCACTAAATTATATATCCTGGGTTCACAAAAAATAATGGAAATCGTCGAAAAAATAAAAGTCACCGGAATATATCACATATGGTATGCAAACTGATTGTTGGGAGATGGAGAAAAATGTGGTGAAGTTAAATTTGAAAAAAACTTCACTAATTAACGGGAAAAATCAAATTAAAAACGGAGGGATTATGTGAGATTGAGTGTATGAGGGTGTATTTGATTTGTGTGTGGATGCGCCCCTTGCCATTAGATTAGATTGAATATGTGGTGTAGATCTTATTTTCTATTTTTTATTCTAAGTTATTTTTTATTTGAGCAGGACCCTATATATATATATATATATGGATTAAGAAACTTGGGCCAGTCAAACAAGTTATTGGGCCTAACTAAATATTATTACTCGGTTTGTTTGAGTGTCTGGCCTCACAGCAACTGACACTAACACAGTAATTAAATCTTTATGCGCTGGAATCTAACAGTTACTAACAGAGTGCTGGATTCCCTTTATCTTTATGCAGTTAGTTGATTAATCTAGTAACACTCTGTTAATGCATTGTTAAACAGTGTAAATTGTTAAGGCACCCGAATATTAACAGAGTGTTTATGTTGATGTAGTTAGTTGTGCTTGAAAATTTTAATACCTGGTCCTTCCTTTTGTAGTGTTACTAGCATAAATTCTGTAATTAGATGAAGTGGTGATTTTCAATTTCCACGTCTATTAGAATTTAGCAATCTGTTATTAACACTTTGTATGCTCGTTTTAGAAGGTAGACTTTAACGATGTAATTTAAATTTATCTACGTATTTGTTTTTAAAGTCTACAAGTCATATTTACATTTGTTAATTTTGTGTGATGCGTATTTTAAATCCGATGATGCGGTTTTAAATCCGAAACCGATCCAATTGTAACCGAACCGAGGTTTTTCAAACCGAAACCGAATCAATGATTTCGGTTTCGGTTTTAAATTTTAAAAACTGAGGGTATGCGGTTTCGGTTTTATCCAAAAACCGCCCCGATCTGAACCACGTTCTCCCCTAGTTTTAATGCAATAATAAAGGTCAGGGATGTCTAGTATTTTTCTTCCATATTTTAAGTATTAAAATGGCAAGCAACTAAAAAGATAAACTAAAGATGACGTTGGACCTTCTGGTTTTACCAAGTAGGATATAAATTCTATGTTTAATCTGGAGTGATGTTTAGTTTATGAAGATCTTGAGCTATGTTTGTTTGTAAGGACTATTGGTACAGAGGCCAGATAGAAGGTTTTTAGTTTTCATTTTCTCTATTTGTTATGGAAGCTGGTTATTGACTATCGATTATGAATAGTTCACGATATGTAGTTTGTGACACAACACTGCCGACAGAGATAACCAACAAATTATGAGTAACGTTTGATAAAATCTTATACTTTAATTCAATGACTTTTCACCATGCTAGAGCACTAAATTGAGAATTCTCTTCTTCATTTTGGCATTTATAATCTCTTTCTTCCAAATATATATCCAGTATTGACTTTAATGGAACAGAAGTCTTAATGGAATCCAAATATTGATCGAATATGAATAAATCAAAAAGTGTGACCTTTAGTTTCTTATTTGATGTACTATGACTTTCACAATTAGAAGAGATGACATGACCAACATTGACAATACGAGTAAATTGCAATGCATACTTGTTGAAAAATTCATAAAATGAATCGCATACATTATTTATTTTAGAGCAAACATCACGATTAGGATATATTTGCTTGAAAACAAAATCAACAAGAATTAACTCGTTTTTGAGATCAAGAATAGTAGATTTAGCCATCAAAAGATTGCATTCACCCTGATACTTATCAAATTTATATTTCATCTTCTTTATATGGTTTGAATAAATTCTTCTCGACTTAATTCTTTCTCATCCAACACTTCTTTAATTCTCCAAATAACTCCAAGAAAAAGAATATTTGAAGTAGCTAGGATAATCACTCTGTGACACGGCGTTATTTATCTCATAAAATACTAAAGTATCTTAACTATATTCTCAACCTTTTCTCAATCATCAGAGAGTGCACAACGAAGATAAGAAGGCTCCATTTGTTAAAAAATTTGGAAAGACATCTTTTATTTTTAAAGCCGAAACTAACATGTCATATGTAGAATTCCATTGAGTTGGAAAATCAATGATTAATTTTCTTATAGGAAGACCCAAATTAGAATGAATAATTTCTAGTAAACTTTTTCAACCTTCCTTTAGAGTGGTTAATAAATCTAACAATCTCCTTGATATCTTCAATTATATGTATAATTTCTCTAATAAAAGAGAAAAAATTATTGTGCAAGCGCGACCACAAGTCATATGTTATTTTGGTGGAGGAAACAAAATAACATATATATGACACGTTAACCAAATTGAGTATTTGATAAATGGGAAAACAATAAGCCACAAAGTGCAACCATGTGCATGAACCATATGCGTTTTCAATCCATAATCCAAAGAAGTGGCGATTAAATTGTTATTGTTCATCTAGTAAATGAGAAAAAATCGTGCAATGCGTGACCATGTACGTGCATCTCTCGTATATATGTGATATTTTGACGGGGAAACAAAATATCATTAATATCATATGTGAGCGCTAATCAAAATGTGTATTTGATAAAGTAGAAAAAATTAGAGCGCAATGTCTGACCATGTGCATCTACCATATTCGTATTTTAGTGATACTAATTAATTAATATCTGAAATTTGTATTATCATGCTACACATTTGGGTAAATATGGAATGCGTAGTACCTCCTTTATGTGATGAAGAAGTCTTAAATGTGATCCCTATAGCAATGAAGAACGCTTAGTTGACTCTTAGTAACAAGAGGTTGTGCAAGCTATATATGATTTTGACATGGTTTTATTTTTTTACCCAACCCAACCCGATCCGACCCATCACACAAATAGTAGGGTTCGGTTGTATAACTTTTTTTGAGATTAATGGGTTAATATTTTGTAACTCAAACTAAATGGGTTGGGTCACCAAATGGGTTTAAATCGGCTCAACCCAGTCCATGTGCAGCTATACCATAATCTATACGGCGAACTTCCTTTTCTATTTACTAAAAATTAAACTTATATAAACACTACAAGGAAAAGGCTCAAAACCGATCACCAAAAAGCGTCGGTTATGACCGTAATCGGTCGGTTTAAGCCCTTAAATCGACGAACAAGAGTGGTCGGTTTTAAACTTGTCGGTCATGACAATTGGTCGGGGTTAGGACTATATAACCGACTACTTGGGCAGTCGGTTATATCTTTTGACATCTCGTACTAAGTAGGCCCCTATGGACACGCGGTGGCCACGTGTGAGTTAAAACCGACTGAATATTGGTCGGTTATGCCATGAAGTCAATCAAACTAAAATTGGTCAAAATCGACCGCCTTTTTGTCGATTATGTCGTAAGTCAACCAAACTAAAATTGGTCAAAACTGACCGATGTCCATCGGTTACGTGTTCTGGTCATAACGGACTAATGTGCAATCAGCGTTTTCTAGCAGTACGCTTGTCAATTATTATAACCGACCGTATATAACCAACTGTCCTGATGAATAAGACGGTCAGTTTAATTTGAATATTTTCGGTTATGACGCCCTTCCGTCGGTTTTTCTGGATATTGGAATGGTAAAAAACAGTCGGTTATGACCATGATCCGTCAATTTTATTGACATTTTTTGATTTTTTTTTACAGATTGCAGCTACATTCTGACCAGATCCATACCAATAGAACAACACTACATATATCAAACCAAAACCAGCACATGTTCAATACATATAATACAGAAACATTGCATTAACATTCAAAACATAACATAACATGTCAATTCATCTAATACATAATTAAATGCTTAAAAACATCCAAAATTAACTAATCCAAATTCAACCAACTACAAAATTAGTACTTACCAAAACCATTAACAAACTTGTTCTACAAACATCCCAAGCCATTAAAAATCACTTGTTCTAGAAACATAATCTAATCCGACAAAGGAACACTAGAATCCGACTCGCTGCTTTTATTAGCATCACCCATCTCCACATCATCTCCACCATTACCCTCCCCTTCATCCGAGATCTCATCCTTATCCATATAGTCCTTCTCCTCAATGTTGCGTTGATTAGTTTCCTATGCCATAACATATAAAATAATTATGACAAAAAGAACAAATACAAGAAAGAACGAATATGAACTAATTAATTAGTATACCTCACGCATTTGCATAACTTGTGATTCGCTCTTTTGAAGGATGTCTTCAACCAAAGTAGTGACAATATACACTATTTCTCCGCCAATAAGATTGTTCCATTGAACCATTCGGCTTTGGTCAGCGGATGGATCGGATGCCTCGAGTGCGATTTTTACAAAGTTCAGTACTTATTCATCGAATAATTATCGAGAAAATTAGGTTGGATTGGCAGGACCTCGTTAAGAACATTTCGAACCACAGAAACATAGACATTGTCAGGGAGGGCTGGTTGTTGTCTTAGAGTGGATGAAGATGAGCCGGTTCACCTCGATGTGCATCCCTAAAACGTGTGGCAAGCGCAGGCACAATATCAGTAGCTCGAGCATTAAGGTACCTGACAAGATAATTTTTCTTTGGTTTTTCACCTTGGGGTACCCGATTGCTTGCATCTACCACTCTAGGGGCTTATCTCGGTCACCCGTTTGTGACACCGAAACCGACATCCTTTCCAAAATATCGGCATAGCATTTCTACACATAATTTAAGTTTAATTAGAACAATTATATCATCATAACATTCCTATACATACTATAATAGATATATACTCAAAAAAAAATATGGAAAAGTAAGATAAGTGAATACCGCAATGCGCATGGCCACCGGTGTGGTGTACACGGGGTGATCCGAATCGGAGCCAACCCTTTCATTCCACACCGAAAGACGAGTCGGGCTCTTTCAGAATTTCTTTTTAATTTTCTTTCAAATAAAAGTTTAAGTAATATTAGCATTTTAAGTTTAAAAGCGTGTCTGTGTGTGCATATAAATTTTCTTTAAAAATATATACCTCTTTAATACTATATTAAAGGATCGGGCACCGGCACTATGAAGTCTTTCAAGCTTTTAATGGTTAGCCGATCCAACTGTAGACCTATGCATGTGTGCTTCACTCTCCCAATACTTCAACAAGTCTTCCCAAAAAACTTCTAACCAATATTCAGGCCTCAAATCTTTTTTCACAACCTTCCTCTCCTTTGATTGCAGGTCTACCCTCGTCTTAATCTCATTCATTGTTCTCCTACATGTAGTCTTACTATGATTTTCAATAATATCCGTTGCTTCCGATCGGCTTTGTCCCTTTTGGTGCTTATAATATTTCTAAAAAAAATAATTCCAATCAAAAAGTCAAGAAATAAATATAAATCGTCACATACTTATAAAATCAAGAACTTAATAATTAATTACTTACTCTAAATTCAGCAACACGTTCACTCAACCATTGGGGATGGTGATAATCAATATCACTAAAGGTGTATTGTCCTAGGGGCCACCTTTCCCGAATTATGGCAAGCAACGTCTTTTTAGCTTCATCATTTTCGATACTACATATATAAAGCATATCATATTAAAATATTAGTGAAAACTAAATTAATAAACCAAAAATATAATAAATTAAATTAATTAAATACAATTCACCTAATTAATAATAATTTAAATTGAACTAAATGCAATATATCCACCTAATTAACTAAATGCAATATTTCACCTAACCTAAAAGGCAATAAAATTAACTAAAAAGACAATAAATTAGCTTTCAATTGTTTACTAAAATATGAAAAATTCATTCGAGGATTAACAAACACACTAGCTTATAATGAAATAAACTAAAAAGATAATAAATTCAACTAAATGCAATATATATCTACCTAATTAACTAAATGCAATCCACCTAACCTAAAAGACAATAAAATTAACTAAAAAGACAATAAATTAGCTTTCAATTGTTTACTAAAATATGGAAAATTCATTCGAGGATTAACAAACATGCTAGCTCATAATGCAATAAACTAAGAAGATAATAAATTTAACTAAATGCAATATATATCCATCTAATTAACTAAGTGAAATCCACCTAACCTAAAAGTGTAATAAAATTAACTAAAAACAATAAATCTAACTTACTTTGATGCTTTTGAGTTTAGGCGGGATTTGCACTTGAATGTGTGCGTGATCTCCTCATATGCCTTCGTTCCTCCAATGGCATGTTTGCGTTTCGATCCAATTTGCAATCCGATTCGGTAGACTCATCATGCAATCTTAATGTGCTCTCAACCATTTTTTTCCTCCTGGCTCTCTTTGCCTTCTCCACCACTTTCTCTTTGCCCTTGCCCTTGCCCGTCTCCTTGCCCTTTCCTTTGTCATTTTCTTTCACCTTTCCTTTTCCCTTTCTATTGTCTTAGTAACATGGTGTGAGGCTCCACTATTTAACAACCAAGAAGAGGAAGGTGGATAAGTAGTTGTGGTAATGTGGGCTTGAGGCGAGGGTTGGCTGGTGGGAACCCCACGAGAATTGTGATTAATACGGACAACATCAACATTACTATTTTGAGCAGAGGGGAAAGTGATATGGGGAAAAAATTGCTTGAAAACTGGACATTGAGAAGCATAGTGCCATTTAGTGCGACACCACTGACAAGTGTCATGATAAATGGTGCGAGATTGGCGAGAGAATGCAGACGTAGGACTAGGAAGGAGCTCGCCGTTGGAGTGGTGATGCTGTGTACGATTTTGTGATGAGAAACGAGTAGTGGTAGCATGAGCAGACGCTGGGAATGATGAGTTGGAGGATAGTTGTTGATTTTTAATGTTGAGTTCTAGGTTAATAAGCTTTTCATAATGGGTGTATCACGAGCGTTTACTGCATCAACAACATGTTTGAAAACATCATAATCAAGCCCTTTGAGAACCTTCTCGATAATATCCTTATTATCAATGGTTTTGCCAATAAGGGATAGTTCATCCGTGTATGCCTTAATTGCTTGCATATAATCAGTTGAGACGATCTTTCAGTTGATTGATATGACCACGAGATGGATTGACATAAGTTGAAGCTAGAATTTTCCATGCAGATTCTGAAGTTTGTGCTTGGGATATGAGCGGAACAAGGGTGAGAGAGAGTGTACCAACAAGAGCTCCAAATATGAGTTTGTCTTGACGAACCCATGTGGAATAAGAAGGATTAGGTGTGGTTTTTGATTTAACAGTAATGGTGGGAGGAGAGCAATGATTTGTACCATCGATGAATTTGTACAAGTCGAATCCAATGAGAATATATAGCTTCGATTTGAGTTTTCCAGGAAAGATAATTTGTGGTTGTCAATTTGATAGAGTTGTTGAAAGAAATTATAGTAAGAGGTTTGGTTGACTCGCTAATATTAGGGATGAGGGATTGATCGCCATTTGCAGCTATAATGATAAAAAATGAAGTGAGAAGAGATAGGACCTTAGAAAGGCTTTGATACCATGTAAGTGAAGATGAAAGTTATTTATTTTCATTATACACTCAGGTATATATAAGAATACAATAGAGTGATTACAACCTACTTGACTAACAAATACTACAAATTAGGCTAGTGAATCAGTTACAAGAATATATGTCAGTCAATACAAATGATATACAATATACAGAGATCATGGTAATCTTGCTTTGATTAAGCTCTGATTGAAGATTGTAATCTGGACATTAATCATGTATTGATTGAGAATCTGCAGTATTCTTAACAAAAATCGATCATTTTTCTGGTCGATTCCACACACGTGTTACTGTCACTTCAGCATTATGGGGTCAACCAGAGTAACCCTAGTCAAGGCTAAAACCGACCAGTTTTAGTCAAAACCGATCCGGGTTAACCCTACCACCAGATTTAGTCAGGTTTAGTTAAAACCCAACCGCCTTGCTTATAAAACCGACCGTTGAAGCAGTCGGTTCTGTGACTCTGTTCCTTGTAGTGCTAGTTGCGCCTATTCATTTGTATATGACAAATTAAAATATGCAAGAACATTGTAGATAGGCGTATTATTATTTACGTGTATCACATTAATTGCTATATAATAAGCATACAACTTACATAACACTGTTTCCAGCGATCCTTGCAGAACTGAGAAACAGGTAGGACCTGCAGCCAAATGGTTTCTTCATCTCTGCAAAGATACTGGAAATGCTTGGTAAACACCAATAATTGTCTCTTTATGATTGGTACCACTGCAGTGACCCTTTGGTTGGGCATTTGATGCAAGAATTGCTTGTTTTTGCTAAGTTAATTTGGACAATATAAGCCAAATATATATAGGAATTAACTTGATTAATTTTGATTATATACAAAAAAAATCAGCTAGTGTATGTAAAAATATGTCATGTTTGTTTGCAAAGTATCAATATATATGTACCTACTATTAAGATTTCTACCTATTTTGAATCTATTAATTTTATGAGGATTTGTTTTATTTAGCACTTAAATATGAATAAGAATATTATTCTTTATAAATTGATATTTCCAATCATATAATATTTTCTAATGCCAGGACTGGTATTCTGGAACTTGTTGGATCTGTCAATGGAATTCTTTATTTAACTGACGAAGATATCGGAATGCATGGAATATGAAGGCTCCTAAGATTTTTATTTGTGAAATCCTTCTGTTGGGAGATTTAAATGTGTTGCTTCTTATTGTTTTAAAGGATATTTTTGATGAATGGCGCAGAAGTTATTTTGCAATATTTGGATTTGGATTTCATGAACCCACCAATGATTACAGGGATTATTAGGGTTGTGTATGGTGATGATGCCAAGCCTGACAATGCAGTAAAATTGCCTCCTAGCTAGGGTTGAGGTTTTAGTATAAGGATGAATAATTGGAGAGAGATTCAAAATCCCGTTGTTTCTGAAGTTGGTTTATTGAAATTGAGATAACAGTTGATAATAATGTGTATTGGGTAGAGAGATCATCAGGATCCATGGAAACATATTCTGCACAATTGTGGATCATATATATCATTTAATTTCCGTAATGATCAGGTGTTTGGGCAAGAGAAGTTGCCAGATGATGTTCGGCCTAGTGAAGTTTGAGTTTGTTGTACATGTTTTTCTACACCTGTAGTAGGCGCGCCTGGGATGTAGCAGACGGAGGGCGCGCCCTCCTCAGGGTGGGAAAATCCGTCCGAGTTTCCTGCAGTCTTCTCTTGTCTTATAGTAATTGATATCTCTGCCATCTATGTCTGTCCATATTTATTGAAGGCCATAGCTCCATATTCTTCGGGTTGCCCTCGTAGGAGAGTTATGGTGTGCTGCTAACCTTATCTTGGAAGATCATTTCCTTATACTAGGCGGGTTGCCCTCGTTTGGGAGATTAGGACGTGTCCTACATTTGCGGTGGATTTAGTACTGACCTCCAGTCAAGGTACCTTGGAAATTGCAATAATGGACCGGATAGAGCTCATGGTTTTCGGGTCAGTATCGGATCCATGAAATCCTAGGACCTTATATGGGTTTTGACCTATCCAAACAAGTCTGAATGTAGAGTTCTCTTCTAGGAAGATTCCTCTTGCTAATTCTCTTAACGGGGCTCTGCTTTGCGAAGAATTACGTGGACTTGATCTTCTATTTTCCCTATAAATAGAGGTATGTAGGCACATTGTTGGGGGTCGGAATTATTAGAGCTCACAGTCTCAGAGAACAAAAGCTCTAGTTATTCTGAAACCTAGCAATCTCAGCCCCAATCTCATACAAACTACCACGCTACGGCGATAATTCAGCCTCGCTAGATCTTTTTCCAACAAAAAACCTCGATATTTGTTGATTACCAGATTTCTCCATGTGTTTCTTATAATTTGACAACAGAAAATAGTGGAATGCTCAGCCAACCTTTCTTTTATATGACTGATGAAGAATGAAATGGTCTAATCTCTTAAACTTTCCGTTTGTTAATCCCTGAATAGAACTGAACGAGTCTTCTGCTATCACTCAACTTATTTGTTAGTAATTTAGTTCTTCCCGACGAGTCAAAAATATGTTCAATCATACCTCCTAAATTTTCTATTTATTCATATTTGTGCCATTCTATTCCTATATAATTCATAAAATATTTTAATTAGTAACTAATATTTCATAAGATGACAAGCATATTTTATATTAAACTTCTGATTAACAAAAAAATTATTATATACATTCTAATCCTCTATTATATATAAAATATTTTAATTCATAACAAAAGTGAAAAGATAGAGTATCCTATATTCAATTTAAATTTTAGAATATTTTAACAAATTAATAATCTACATATTTTAAACGTTAGTAAATTGAGTTTGATTGTTTACACATTTTAGGTGAAGTATTTAGATAGAATTTTTGACAAATCCTTCTAACATCTAATAAATTTTAGTATAATTTCAAAAATTATAGAAAATACTACTGAATTCATCAATTTTTTAATATCATCAAATCTCAACAAATTTTTTATCAAATTTAAATTAAATACCACAATTTTTTAAGAAATCTTACTCAAACTTTTAAAACACATTTTAAATATATATATTTATTGAATACTGAGATTTTACTGAAATATTTAATATATAATAAATTTAATACTACGAAATTACAATACTAATAAAATGCAAAAACTACCTAAAAGGGTATTTTGGTCTAAAAGTTATATCACTGTATATATGATCTAGCTTGTTTATTTCGTCTCGAAACCCTAGTTTGACGACAAATGGCAAGTGGGGAAAGTGGGGCGCGGTCGAAGAATGACAAGAGGACGACATCTTTGGATGATCTCCCTCACGAAATTCTCGTCTAGTTTTTCTTAAGACTTCCTGTAAAATTCCTGATCAGGTCATCCTCAGTCAACAAAAATTGGTACTCACTAATCTTAAACCCTAATTTCAATTCTAAACAGATCCACCGTTCAATTTCGTATCGTGATGAAAATGCTGCGCTAATTGTCCCTTGCTCTCTTAAAAATGAAAAGTATTGGTCTTTAGTTTCTGTCGAAACAGGTTTTTTTTCCGATAGATATGAGATTCCATTTAATACTAGGACTGGCATTCTCGAACTTGTTGGATCTATCAATGGAATTCTTTGTTTGACGGATAGGTATATGGGAATAAAATATGATGGCTGCCAAGATTTTTACTTGTGGAATCCTTCTGTTAGGAAATTTAAATGTGTTGGTTCAAATTGTTTCAAGGATCTTTTTGATGAATGGGGCAGAAGCTTTTTTGCATTTGGGTTAATTTGGATTCCATGAACCCACTAATGAATACAGGTTTGTTAGGGTTGTGTATGGTGGTGATGCCAAGCCCGACTACCTAGGAAAATTCCCACCTCGGGTTGAGGTTTTTAGCTTGAGGATGAATAATTGGAGAGAGATTCAAAACCCGGGTGTTTCTCGACTAAATGTTTATGAAATTGGGGTGACAGTTAATAATAGCGTGTATTGGATGGATAGAGGAGCTACTAAAACACATTCTGAAAAAGTGTGGATTATATCATTTGATTTTAATAATGAGTTGTTTGGGCAAGTGCAGTTGCCAGATGATGTTCGTTATTGTTCGGGAGATATTGCCTTTTTTGAACTGGTTAAGTTTGATGGCTCACTTTCTGTTTGTGTTTGGACGAAGTCGATGAATGTTGGAAGAAATGGACTGTGCTGCCAGCCTTGTTTTATATGGGTGAGGAAGAATGAAAATGGTTTCATCTCTTGGACTCTCCGTTTTAAAGTTACTCTAAGTGGACAAGCGTGGCCTTTGCAAATTACGAGTGGAGGCAGACTTTTAGTTGCGCTAGTAGAAGAGTTTAATTCAGGCATTCTGGCATATAATCTTGAGAGTAACCAGGATCTTCAATTAAGTATGCCACTGGCTGTTACATCTTGTACTGTAGACGCTTCTTTCTTGGAGAGTTTGCTCTTACTGGAGGGAGGAGATGAATTCAAAGCTGCCAAGTGATCTGACCTGGATCCTTTTGAATCTCCTGGATTAATTAGGTATCAATTCATATCTACTGATGATTAATTATAGTCGTTCAGCCATATAGATCGTCTCTATATATGCTATGCACATAGATGTTTATTTTTCTTTTTTCTTTTATGTCCAAATTGTGACAACTCAGGATTTTGGCAGGCATACAACATTCTTTTCTCTATTTTCTACTAATTTGTAAGCTAGCTACGTTAGTAACGTATCTTATGACGTACATATATGCAATCTCTTTTTCGCAATATCTATTTATCATTCCAAGTCATGGCACATACTAAAATGTGGTTATTAAATAGTTTTTGAAAATCTGGCAAAGTTGTTAAATTAATTGTTTGAGTGACAATATTCTCGAAATATTTTGCTACTTGTCTTGCTTAATAAATTTAAAAATAATGTGCCTCATTATCATTCCAAGTCATGGCACATACTAAAATGTGGTTATTAAATAGTTTTTGAAAATCTGGCAAAGTTGTTAAATTAATTGTTTGAGTGACAATATTCTCGAAATATTTTGCTACTTGTCTTGCTTAATAAATTTAAAAATAATGTGCCTCATTATCATTCCAAGTCATGGCACATACTAAAATGTGGTTATTAAATAGTTTTTGAAAATCTGGCAAAGTTGTTAAATTAATTGTTTGAGTGACAATATTCTAGAAATCTTTTGCTACTTCTCTTGCTTAATAAATTTAAAAATAATGTGCCTCATTGGATCCTATGGGATACTTTTAATTCAAGTGCTTTATCATTTAATGTAGATATTAGATAGGAAAACCACATTCATCTTGATAGCCTTTTGCAACTTCATGAATTTGCTTCAGATCATCTTCACAACTATGTTACATGCAGCATACAAAGTTGTTTGATTATGCAGTACTGTCGGCTTATGGTAAGATAAATTTTAGGTTGTGTTCAATCGGAGAGAATGGAATGTGAAAGGATTAGTTAGAAAATTATGAACAAAATTTAGGGAAAAAGAAATGACGTCGGATCGAGAGAATAGTGATAGTTTAAAAGATAAGGAAATCAGATGAATTTTATTATTTGGTTTATTGTCTCCTTTTACATCTATTTGTAAATATAATTAATCAATTAATATGGGTGCTTTGACCAGTTGAAAGTTTTTTACGTGCTAATCAATATTGAATTTTCTTAGTTTCTTGAACAATTTCTGCATCAAGCTAATTAATGTTTTGTTTACATGCTAGTCATTGTCTTGTTTAACCAAGAAATTGCAATGAGACCACATGTACAAGTTTGGTAAATTGTAATATATCTGAGTGTTAAGACATAAGACATTTGTAAGGGGGTGATACAATCTCTCTCCCTCTCTCCTCCTGCAGTCATGGACCTAGATACGGTCATTGAGACCCTAATTCGAGGTTTAATATATACTAAATGTGGTTGCTAAGTAGTTTGCACAAGGCCGGAGATAGTTGTTAAGATGTTTAACTGATAATCTTTCATCTGAAAATCTAAAATTACCTATTCTCTTTTGAAATAAAGGTAAGAAATTTTATGTCTTGTCTGTCGTCTAGGTGATGCTTTTCACTTTGAAGTCTTATATCAATAATATATTGTTTTTCTGCAAGGTGCTGATGCTCTGTACAATATTTTGAGTATTTGGCAATTATTGTATTTCATTAATTACCTGCCCCTTGAGAAATTACATTTTTGCAATAGTATCTATCTAGATCAAGCTTCGGCAGGACTAAATCTCATTTATTAACTCTGAGTTTTGCAAGTATATTTAAAAGTTAAACTCACATCTATGACTCGTATGTGTATGGAATATCTCTGTTTTTTTGCATTAATATTCTCTCCTATAGTCCTATGTATTAATTTTTTTAAGTTCTTCTTGATATATATGGTTTTGCTAGCTTTTGCAGATTAAAATCTATCTACTGTAGAACTTTGAAGTCCAGATGGAGTAGTTCCTGCCAAGTAAAAGTGACCAAACTCTCGGCACTACAACAAAAACGGCTTAAACCAACCGGAAGACAACAGTTAATTTTAACATAGTTCCAACTGTTTGTAGATGAAAATACACTAAATCAACCGCAAGGCCGTCCAAAATGACTATCCGGTTGGAAATAAAGTTAAATGCAATCACATATGGTTGATTTTAGTCGAACTAAAATGACTATCCGGTTGAAAATAAACTTGTCCAATTTCGAAATTTTCAATTTAAATTTTGGCAAAAATTCAATTTCCCGCCACACATTCAAAATGAACCAAATTTGATTGAATTTAGATTTTATTAAAATCAACCATATTCGGTTGATAACATTTTGACCATCATGGGAACCTATTCATGAATTAATTAAATCTGATTGGCTTTACTTGATAACATTGTACTATATTTTCAATCGTTTGTAGTTGAGTCAAAATATACCATATGCGAATCCCCATTAACAATCATTCACTCAACGTACAAATAACATAAATTTCAATTGTTTTGTAAACTAATTCCAATTATATTTATTTTATCAATTAACACAAAATTTATATTTATAACAAGTTCAAGAACATAAAAATATTCAAATCAAATATATATTAATCAAGAACAATTTCATTAGTCATATAGAAATACTAAGTTAACTCAAAGTTCCTAATTAGATTTCACTACATTATTTTGGTCATTGGGAGGAAGTGGTCACTAAAGCTTCTTTTGTCACCGTAGATGCTTTCGTTGTCGGAGTAGATTCGGATGCCGAAGTTGGTTTACTCACCGAGTTATCATTCTACGGATTGATTTTCTAGGTGTTAGTCTTGTACGAACCATAGACTTTTAAGAGAAAAATGAATTTTATGTTTATATATATATATATATATATATGTGTGTGTGTGTGTGTGTGGAGTAAGAGTAGTATGGGTATATGAGAAGGAGATGAAGAGAGAATGAAATTAAGGTGTGTTAATTTTTATGTATGTGTGTGTGTATATATACGAGGAATTATTGTGATAAATCTAGATCGATGGATTCTTGTTTAAGGGGTTACATAGGAAGCATTAGATTTGTTTCAAGCAGATTGGTGACATGGAACTCAACATATATACCACTAGATATGGTTGAATTTAATTTCTGGTTGTATTAATAAGTTCAACTGACTTTGCACGAGTGATTTCAAAAATTCAATTCATAGTAATTGAATTTAAGTTTAAATTCAACAGGATCACGTTAATATTTTCATTTTAATTTTTTATTAACATTTGAATATATTATTATTATTTTTATAATAATAATTTAAACTATATTTATTGTTATATATTTATTTTATATAATCTTGCCTATACTTAATTTGTATATGTATTTTAATAGGATAATGTTTATGTATTTTATTTAGGGACGTGTTTTAGTTAGAAAAATAATATGAGATGTGTTTTACTTTAGATTAACATTTAAAAATTGGATCCAATAATAATATTTGGTGTACTTTTATAATAGTCAAAGTAGTCAAATAAACATTCTCATTAACCAGTCTTGTCTCGAGCAATAGATTCGATTTTTTTTAAATTATATTTTCAACGATCCAACCGTACGGATGTTAATATCTCACGATTTTGGCAATGTGAATTTTTTTAAAAAAATATTCAAATTTATTTAGGGTATTTTTATAATAGTCAAAGCGGTCAAAATACATCTTCTCAATAACTAGTTTAGTCCCAATGGATGATTTGAATTTCTTACAATTATATGTTCTACGATTCAACCATATAGATGTTAATATCTCTCGATTTTAGTTATGTGAAAATATTTCAAAAAATATTCAATATTCTTTGGTGTGTTTTATAATAGTCAAAGCGGTTAAAATATACATTTCCATCAACTACTCTTGTCCTAAGTGATAATTCATTTTTCTAATTATATTTTTGATTAATCCAACCGTACGGATGTTAATATCTCACGATTTTAGATTTTAGTGATGTGTAAATTTTTCAAAAAATATTCAAATTTATTTGGTAATTTTTTATAATAATCAAAGCAGTCAAAATACACATTCTCATTCATTAGTCTTGTCTCGAGTTATGATTCGCGACGATCCAACCTTATGGATTTTAATATATCACGATTTTAGTGATTTGGAATTTTTTCAAAAAATATTCAAATTTATTTGGTGTGTTTTTATAATAGTAAAAGCGGTCAAAATACCCTTTCTCATTGACTAGTCTTGTCTCAAATCATGATTCGATTTTTTAAATTATATTTTCGACCATCCAAATGTACGGATGTTAATATCTCACGATTTTAATGATGTGGCAATTTTTTAAAAAATATTCAAATTTATTTGGTATGTTTTTATATTAGTCAAACTACATATTCCCATTAACTAATCTTGTCCCGAATTATGATTCGATTTTTTTAAATTAATTGACTATGTTTTTACTAGTTGATTATTGATCGTGTAACCCGATTATTGACATATTATTGTTAAAAAATGTTTCCACCCAATTATATAGCATAATTTCTACAATTATAAATAAATATATTTCTTAATCAAGTAAGTATTTTTAATAATTTATATTAATCAAATATAATCAGATTTGTGTTTTCTAAAGTCTTGTTATTGGAGGGAAAATTCTCGCCGAGAGTGGTGAAAGTTTGTCGCCTTGCGAAAATTTCGGAAAGGGCAGGGATTATTAATATCAACCGAAAACGGTTGTTTTTAAACCCGATTGAAAACAAACGGTTCAAAATGAATGTTGGCTGGAAATAATCGGTTGAAAATAAATGTCGGTTGAAAATAACCGGTTGAAAACAACCTTCAGTCAAGCTTATGCGTAATTTACCTTGAAATCAATGGTATATGATTGAAAATAGTAGCGGTTGAAATTATTTGGTTGAATTTAGGCTTATTTTCTTGTAGTGAGGACGAAGTTTCAGAGGGCTGGGGAGATGTCCAAGTTTAGGCAGTACTTTTGAGTTCTTGATTCTCCAGTCTATTGTTTTTACTTTACCCTCATCTTTTGCATCTGTACGTTGTTAATTTGAGTGGCTTGAACAAGTTACTAATCAGTCGAATTTTCTTGTTTAATCATTTAAACAGTTTAACGAGGAATGCAAATATCTTGTCATGAGAAAATTTGATGCTTTTATAAAATTTTGTAATTAACCATAGAATACTTGAGATGTGTTTAATAAACTGTTGCTGCTGTTTCTGTTTGAATAGGCCTGAGGTCATCAACAACTAATAGTTATGCTACTCGTGCCATATCCGCCCATATTATTTATCACTCTTTACACAAAAATCATTAAACTAGCTAGTTTAGTGCATCTATGTTACTCGGACTCGGCTAGAAGTGTCCAACATGAATATGTGTCCAAGTATTGGAATCGGGAACATTTTGAAAAATATACATTTTTTTGGCTTAAAATAAGTGTGCAAACTAAGTTCGAGTGTCCATATCCGAGTGTCGAGTGTCCGACAGGGGTACTCGAAGGTAAAATGAAGAGTCCGAGTAACATAGGTTTAGTGGACACAACTTCCTACTTCAAAATTACAAAAATGTATTAAAATATTTTATTTTAAATATGGAGATTTTGCATAACTATAAAATAATGATTTTATGGTAAATATTCATGAAGTTATGATACTTATGAGTTTAAAAGAAAATTTTTGAGTGGCAAGCTATATATATATACATCATAGAAAGTGAGTTGAATCTGATACTAATAATATTTCAATTTCGTTTCACATGTTAAAAATTAAAGTTCTCGAAATTAAAATGATACGGTGGTTTAAGGATATATTTTTTATACATATATATGCCCAAAAGTTGCTACACTCTAACAAATTTGTTAACTAAAACGATTTTCTATACAAAGTCGGTACAGTTCAGGTTATAAATCAGTGCCTTAATGGAACTCGCGCGTATGTATCTCTTTCGTGTTTATGAGGCGTTATCTGGTGCCACTGGTAAAACTATTATTTAATAACTCGATTTTGTTTGACCTTGCAAGTTGAACCGTCTAGTTTTTCTTTTGATTTTATTTTCTTTTTTAATGTTTCAACTACTTAATATATTCTTTGTCAATTATTTGCATACTTTCTTATAATTTCACTTAAAATAACATTTTTTTGTCTTCTTCTCTAGTCGAACTTTGGAGGATGATGAACTGACACTTAGTGCCCTGATCTCTCGTATACAAATGCCTCGCACTGGTTAGATCTTCATTCTTGAACACAATGGGACGTTGAGTTTTAGACCTGTAAACTAATATGAATATAATTGTATGAAAATAGAAGGGGATTTTGGATTTGTATTATGAACAAACAAACCTATATATGTTATTTTTGTGTACTTTATTATCTAGTTTTCACCATCATGTACAGGCATTCCAATAAATTCTTCACCCCTTCATATATATATGTAACAGCTGACTTATTATTACAAATTAATATTATTTATACATTTATTTGTAACTCCCAAATATAATAATCACACAATAAATATGTTATTTATATTTGCTAAATACATTGTTTATGTATTATTGTTTATATTATTTGACAAATAAAGTCAGATATAACATTTTGGCCAACTTTTTCCTAATTATTGCTTCATCATTGATTTATAAATAATCAATGAGACCTCACAGAAATCTTCAATATTTCTGAATCTCTGAAAGTCTATAAATTTATTCTTGTGAGGCATGAACAACTGAATGAGCTTCTTTCATCAAACTATAACCGACTTCAAGATTATTCCATCTAATATTTTGATCCTTTGTATTTACTTTAACTTCTATTCTTCTTGATTAATGTGTTTCATTTAGCATTATTTAACTATCATGTTATTGTATTGAATTATTGTACTTCACTCGCGATTACATTACATTATGCCATCATGATTACTTCCGATGAATTATATAGTTTTCTTTATTTATTTTGTACAAAATCCAAAAAATCAAGAAGTATGCCGCAATCACGTGAAAAGATTAGGATAAAAAATATTAATGTCATTGAGGAAAAGTCACCGTGTTACGATTCAGTTCAAATTTTAAATAGTATGGTTAATCAGATTCTTTAGGTGTGTTAAAGCATATATATAATATTGAGATTTATTTCAAAATGGTTGTATGAGTTGGATGAAAATATATATACTATATTATTATAACCAGTTTATTTGGTAGTTTGGTATGATTAAACGCTATATTATTATAACACGAATAGGATTTATGTAGTAGTTTGGTATGGTTGAAGTTTTTCAAAAAATTAAATACTTCCAAAAATAACTTAAATACATATAATTTAGTATAGTATTATATATCTAACACAAATACATCAATTTTATTAGCACTCAACCTCTTTAAATATTATTTATAATTTAGTATAGTATTATATACCTAAGACCGCGTTTGGTATTGCTGTTACAAACAGCTACAACAGTTTTTTGTTGAAAAACTGTCAGAAAAGTGTTTAGTAAATTATAAAAACTGTTATGTGGAAAAACGCATTTAGTCTAAAAGCTGCTGTTATCAAAAGCATTCCCTCCATGCTTTTAGAAAAAACTCCTTTCAGCTTTTGTAGTAAGTAACTCTCAGTTTCATCATCAAACCTTCCAAAAAACATTATTTTTATATATTATATCTCAAAATATGCATAAATTAAAAAAATTACTAAACAATCGTCTGATTTTCGTGAATGTACTTTTTCCACGAGCACTTTTTCTTACAGCACAGCAGTTTTTAACAACACTCTCTTACGGAGCCTAAGTATCTAACACAACTACATTAGTTTCATTATCACTTAACCTCCTTAAATACTATTTAAATTATAAATGATTATTTATTATAAAATGAAATAAAAAAAATTAAAACACATAACCTTAAATTATATAAATTATAAATCATTTAAATTATAAACAAATATTTTAGCCCAATTTGAAGCTTACCTTTTAGCCCAATTTAAAACT
Source organism: Oenanthe javanica (assembly GCA_008931105.1). NCBI lineage: Eukaryota > Viridiplantae > Streptophyta > Magnoliopsida > Apiales > Apiaceae > Oenanthe > Oenanthe javanica. Next base: position 27,388 of record QRFB01003532.1, on the reverse strand, counting down.
TTTACAGATAAATCACTAGATAGATATCAAATAAAATAATGTTCAATTGCAAATAAAATGCAAATCGATAATAATCATATAAACAATATTGAAAAAAAATTAAATTAAATATAATAATTAGTTCGTGCATGGAACGGGTTATAAGCTAGTATATATTAGAATTTATTTGAGTTTTAGTCTCTCCTCTTTATAAAGACGTTATATTTTGACTTAGTTGGAGTATTTATAGAGACTCAAATTAAGTGGATACCATAAACATTATCTTTCTCTTTCTCTCTCTATTATACTATTGTACTTTAATATTAATAAAATATATTTTTAATAATAAAATATTAAATAAAGGGTGAGACGGGATAAGGAACATTGTTGGAGTGTTGGAGATGAAATTACTAGTTACTAGGATTCAATATTTTATATTAATATACTATATACGAGGAATAGACTAAGGGTTTGTTTGGATGAGGGGTTAGAGATGGAAGGGTCGGATTAGGGAGGGCTCGAATTTTGAAAACCGTGTTTGGAAGGAATTTAAAATGAAACTAGCGGTGTAAGGCACAGACTCTTCGTATAATTGCCAAATTAAATTTTTGAATAATAGTTGAATTAAATCGATTATTGATTTATTATTATATATTGTCTAATTGATTATTATTATATAATATATAATTGATTAATTATTTTATTTTATCTAATTACATATTTTCTATTATCATATTTAGAATCTCATCCGCTGTTTAATATAACTCAATTACATTTAATATATAAGTTTTGATCTAATTTTTAATAACTTAATTATATATTTTATTAACTCTTATAATACCACTATATTGACTATTTAGTTAATTAATTAAAAATTTCAAACTCAACTTTATGGAATTTATTTCTCATATATTAAATATACTGATAAATACTCTATTTGTCTAATTCATTTATTAACATTTTTCCTTTTTGGATGTTACATCTATTTGTTAATATTTCCTTTTTTTATTTATTTACAAAATTTAACAGGTCTCTCCCTTTTACTTTCCATTTATTTCTTTTTCCTTCAATTGCATTATATATATATAAGTTTTGATTTAATTTTTAATAACTTAATTATATATTTTATTAACTCTTATAATAAGACTATTTTGACTATTTAGTTAATTAATTTTAAATTTCAAACTCAACTTTATGGAATTTATTTATCATATATTATTCGTCTCACTCATTTCTTAACAGTTTCCCTTGTTAGATGTCACGTCTATTTGTTAATATTTTATTAAATAATATTTTTTTATTTACAAAATTTAATAGGTCTCACTTTTTTTTTTTCTTTTTCCTTTTCTTCTCTTTACTCTTTTTAATTTCTACCTGAGTTGACAACCGAATGTTTCTGTGTGTTACCCAACCAATTGGGTGTGACAGATGAAATAACTCTTGTAGGTGGAATTATATACCTAGATAATTGGGTGAGACTGATGAAATAACTAAGGTATGATGAATTATATACCGTTTATGAATGTCTATTTCAAATTTATCTATTTTAATAAAAATATATATTTAATATAGACTCACACATGATCATTTTAAAAAAAAAAATCTTTTAACCAATAATTTAATTAATATATCCATACATTATAAAAGTTTATTTTCCAAAATATATAATCTAAAGTTTATTTGTATTTTTATTTAATATCTATTATCCCATTTTTAAATTTTTATCTTGTTCTAAAATAAATATATATTGAAATCATATTATTTTATTTAATATTATTGCTTTAGTGTTACACAATTATAACTCAATTTTATATTTTATTTAAATATTAACTTACTTAGAATTTGAATTTGTTATATATTATTTTTTATTTTTTTGAAAAAATCATTTGAGCTTAATTTTATGAATTATATTTTATTAATTAATAATTTTGAGCTCAATTTAACGAATTTCATTTCTCATATTTAAAAAAATATTATTAAATAACTCATACATTATGTATTTATGACATTAATAATAAATAAATCATAAAATGAGAGATGGTTTGTATATTAAGCCTTTCAAGAGAAGAATAAAAATTCAAGTAAATTAAGTGGTTATAACCATTAATATACATCGTGAATTTACAGGTTTGATACTCGACAATAACATGGATCGTTTTTAACAAAATCATTATAATAATGGTACATATGTAATTATGCAAAATATAAGGGTATAATAGTAATTTTGCAGTAAATAAAATGACAATCTTTGCCCTTTGTGAACTATCTGCTAATACTCATGTAACCACGTGAAAGTATATATTCAATTAGTTATTCTGTAATATTTTTAACTATTTTACTTAATTTAGGGTTTTGTTTGATTAAACCGACTCAAAATTAATCTGCTAATATTATTTTTTCAAATTTTTAAACTTTTGTTTACTCGTAATTTAACATAATTTTTTAGAATTTTTAAAAAATTTAATTTGTTTTAAAAATATTTTTTATTTTAAGAAAGTTCAAAAACATTTTATTTTAACATTTACCTATCATTTTAATTTTATATTAAAGGTCTAACCCTCCCCTATTTAAACCTTTCATCTAAACAAATAACGGGTTCAACCCAACCCAACCCTTCCCTTCCCTTCCCAACTTAACCCTACCCAACTTAACCCTACCCTTCTCAATTACTTCTTTTTGTTGTTCTCTTCTTGATCTAGATAGGTGTATCAAGATAGCACTTGTGCATGATATTGCAGAAGGTACATCTTCTAAATTCAGCTTCTCTGATTAAAATACTATAAGAAAAGAATACCACGAGTATTATTTAAAAGGAACCTAAGCATTTTCTAAATGCCTATTGATCATTTGGAACAATCACCATATTCTGTCGACTGTCGCAATTGTTTAAACTTTGTGTTTAGATTAATATCTACGTCTTTGGTATACTATTTTTATTTAATATGTTTTGCATTTTACAGCCATTGTCGGAGATATTACACCATCTGATGGTGTGCCTAAAGTAGAAAAGAGTAGAATGGAACATGCAGCCTTAAATGAAATGTGCAAAGTTCTTGGTTTAGGGGTATTGATTAGCACCAAGTATCTTAAAAACATCTTCGCTTACTGCTGATTAGTTTATCTATTTTATTTTTCTTCTACTTGTAACAGCTGAAGAGATCCAAAAGCCGTGGGCAGAATATGAAAATAATTCTTCCATAGAGGCTAATCTAGTGAAAGATTTTGACAAAGTACGAACCTACTGGCATTCTTCAGTGCAGATTCTCAAATTAACATAGAAACCCTGTAGATTCATATACACTTTGTTATCTAGTATTTAAAAATCAATCTGGTATGCTCAATTTATGAAGATACTACTGCATGCTTGGTACACAAGAACCATTTGACTTGTATGGAATTGAGTTTAGGATGTTTTTACAAGTCTCATCCCCTCCCCTCTAAAGTCTAAAGTGAAACTATTATTAAAATGGGGGGTGTGATGGGTATATGCCCAAAGTTTAACTAAATTACTCGGAGATTATGCTTCTTTTGTATTTTTCAAGAACATTTCTTATATTAACATGCTTTATCTTTCTCTAGGTTGAAATAATTTTGCAAGCATTGGAATATGAAACTGGTATGACTACAACATTAAATATTTTGTCAGATATGCATTGCTATTATGAATTTGAGATTATATACAATCATTTGTTGTCAGTTATTAATATATCACCCATGTGCTTCTCGTTTGTTTGCTTATGACCAACACATTGACATCAACTGTTGTGTAGTCTGCTTATTTAAACAAGCAATGATTTCTCTGCAGTATGAAGGTTTAAGAAGGATTTTAATATTCCTGCTACAAAGTAAATAATTTCCTAGTTCTCCTTTTGCAACTTTAGATGCCCTTAATTTCCCGTTGCCTGAGTAATTGGTTCAAAAAAAATTCCTCTTATTGATTGTTGTGAATGTGAAGGGTTGAAACTCATTTTAATAGGGAAAGCTGAATATTTCTTTACAGATCAATATGTTCAGCCTAATTGATTTCTGGGTGTTGTTTAATTGCACACTTTTTATGTTCCATATGTGTGCTTATTAATTGATTTGGTGGTATGTTGTTGTGACAGAACATGGGATGGTGTTGGATGAGTTTTTCCTTTCAACAGTCGGTAATGTTATAATCTCAATTACCTTGTGTATAATCAAATGATTGTATAAATGACTATTGTGTTTAAAAATATTGTATCCTAATTTGAATTGCAGGAAAATTTCAAACTGATATCGGAAAGAGCTGGGCAGCTGAAATCATTTCAAGAAGAAAGTCATGGTTGACTAGTCAAGTTGAAATCTTGTTTTCTTCAAATAGAATCTTTTAATATAGTTTAATTTATTGTTGAGGTTCGATTACATGAATTAGAAAAGTTATAAATTTCAGTTCTGTTTACCTTGGAGTTTGATGAGACAATATATGTTATTGTTGGAATACGTTGTTGAATGGTTAATTTATATTCTGTTTGGATTGAAGTACTTTTAGCTAGCCATGTTTATTTATGTGGATGTGTTACTTTGGTTGTTGGTAATGATAAAAAAATATGATGTCTTAAATAAGCTATTACATCATTTAAACCGAAGAAACTGATATTAAATTTGTAATAGACATCAGATATAAAGATAAAACATGATGTCTTAAAGAAACTAGAAAATCGTCTCTATAAAAATAACCGATGTTAAACATAATTATAGACATCGACTTTTATAAGAAAATTGATGTCCAAAATTGGTTTTAACATCGTCTTTACTTAGAAGACGATGTCTTATATCTATTTTAACATCACATGCGAAGACATCGGTCAAAAATTTCTCAGACATCAGTTGGTAACTGATGTTGTATGCAGTTTTTCTAGTAGCTAGTGCAATATATCCAGGCAATAACAAGTACACACAATTGAAGTTTGTTACGAAATTACCACATTGGAAGAACCGTAACACATGTAGTGATAAGGCTTTTGATGAGCTACTCTTTTTACTTGGAGATGTGTTTACGGAGGAACATAAACTCCCTTCTAATTATTATGTTGTTAAAAAGATGGTTAAAAAGTTGAGCTTGGGATATGAAAAAAATACATGCATGTGAGAATGATTGCATGTTGTTCTATGGTGATGATAAAAATTTGGAAAATTGCAAGTACTGTGAGCTGAGTCGATACAAAGTTGCAACCAATGACGGGAGTGATACCATTCTGAGGAAAGTCCTAAGATATTTAAAAATTACTCCTCATTTACAACGTTTATACATGTCTACCCGAACAACAGAGCATATAATATATGAAGTATCATAACAATAGGATTGTGACTGATGGGGTTCTTAGTCATCCTGCAAATGGACAAGAATGAAAGGAATTTGATAAGAATTATCCAGATTTTGCAGCGGAGATTCATAATGTCAGACTTTGCCTTGCAACTGATGGATTTCCTCTGTACCACAATGCTACTTCTACAGTATACTCACTTTGGCATGTTGTACTACTTGTGCACAACCTTCCACATACTATGTGTATGAAGGATCCATACATAAAACTATTAGTACCTGGACCAAATGATCTTGGAAAAAATTTGAATGTCTATCTTAGGCCTTTGATTGATGAGTTCAATAATTTATGGCACGTTGGTGTGCACACGTTTGATTCTTCTACGAAGACTAATTTTACCCTTCGAGCGGCCTTGCTATGGACTGTTAGTGACTTTCATGGAAAGATGGATTGTCATGGGTGAAGTTAAAGTTAAGCAACTACCACAAAATAGAAAGTCTAGTTTTTATGGGTTGCACAAGGGTTGGTCAATAAACGAAGAAAACGTCGACCTAAAGGTTGCATTGTATGTAACATTGTACTTTTTCACCACCTAAAAAACCACCCGAGAGAGCGGAGGGGGTGGCCAAAGAGAGAGCGGAGGGGGTGGCGAAAGAGACATTCAAGGTGGTGGCGAGGGAGACATTCGAGGTAGTGGCGTTGGAGGACATAGTAGTGGTGCAAGTGGGAACGGTTTTGGTGGTGGGGAGGGGAACAATGCTGAGGATGGGGATGGCAGCGATGTTGGTGCTGAGGGTGGGGAGGGGAATATATAATGTTAGGAACGGGGATGGCAGTGGAGCTGGGGTGAGTATGGAAGTGGTACTAGTCGTAGAGGAAGCACTAGCGGCAGCGGTGGTAGGGGAGGCGCTAGGGGAATACATCTGATATGGTTCTCTTGGATGATGAGGGGAGGCGGATTGTTCCTGTTAGGGCGGATGCTCATCCACGCAGTCATAGGGGGCGTGGTTATTCTCCAGGCGGATTTGGTGTTTACCCTGCTAACCCAATGGTTGTTCGGATCGCCGGTAACGAGTAAGTTGCATACTTGATTTTATAGTATTATGTATGTTGCATACTAGAATTTATGATATGGTGTATGTTTATAAAGAAATGTAGTATGGTTGGCTAGATTGAAAATAATCAGAATCTGATATAATATTCAGATATAAAGTAATAAATCAAAATGTCTAAGTTGTGTTATACTATACACAATATCTTTGTTTCTTATTTTAACACTTGCACTATGCCATGCATAATACATATATATTAGAAAATTATGCAATATATAAGTTAATTCTGTAGCACATACATGCCTTCTTTTTAATTTATAGTTTAGTCTCATATATATATATATATATATATATATA
>QRFB01003532.1:0-20707 GCA_008931105.1 Oenanthe javanica | reverse complement strand
TATATATATATATATATATATATATATATATATATATATATATATATATATGACAACGGGAGGGCATCATATATTCTTGAACAAATGTATATATAGTAGGTCAAGACTTAATGTCATCTTATAAATTTAAATAGGAAAAATGTCTTCTTATCGGTCGTGTTAGAATTCAAACCCTCTGTCAATAAAAAGTGGCAGCTAGTTTTTTAATATGCAGAAAAAAGGTGGCTATTAAATAGGTTTTGAAATTCAGTTTGTGAAAGAGATATTAGTCAAGTTTGAATCCTAGAATTAAGGTAAGCAGTCTGCATGTGAAGCAAGGAATGGTTAGTATGAAAAGAAGAAATAATGGCCGATCATAGATTGTAGACTTGTATTAAATGTAGTATATGTAAGCAATGATGTAGTATGTCCGATGAAAGCCTATAAATAGGCTGCCTTGTTTCATTTGTAACATGTACCAAGTTTGAGAAATAAGAAGTAGGAAGTTGAGAGATAATATAGAGCCAGAACTCTTTGTTGTTGTCAAGAAAAAAAAAGAGCAGTAGCCTTATAGTCTTGTGAATCAAAATAATATTTGAGTGTTTGTTTTATCAATCTCTAGTATACAGTTTATATATAAAAGGTGGTTTGATATCAATATATTTGGTATAAAACCCATCTACGTTCACAACAAGTGGCATCAGAGCGAGGTTCTGTCCGAGAAAAATGGCATCAGAGCCTTCGATTCTTGAGGCCTAACAATTAATTCATACATTGAAGAATAAAGAAGAATAAAGGGAGAGAAATATATTTACAAACTAAATATATTAAAACATTATCTCTTCGATGACTACATTGTGATTATGACTTGTTTGTAAATGAGAGTACATGAGGATTTATATAGAGCCAAATTCTATATAAGTACACAATTACTAAACTACCCTTATCTATCTTCAATACTCCCCCTCAAGCCAATGAGTGGGAATAAAGTGAAACTCTTGGACTTGAAGATAATAGAGACTGCTACTAATCAATCATTGTCCTGACAGTTGGAGTGTGCTACTGTCATTGTGAGGACTACTGCTCACAGAGCTCAATTTTTATAAATAAAAAAAACTCCATCAACTTCCCTTCACTCCTTTAACCACAACTTGATATGTTAATTCAAGGCATTTTGCCTCAACAGAATCTGGTAGAGCAAAGTGTCGAAGCACAACTTTTTCCAAGCATGACCGGAGTAATCAAGGCTTCATGCCTAATCTCCACGAGTAAACAAGGTTTCACCCAATCTCGCACCATGCATTTTCTGGATTGAATAACTTGACAATGCAAGATAAACCGTAAATACTCACAGAGCTCAATATCATGGCAATTACTTCCATGTAAATGATGGCAATGACTTCCATCTTTAAAAAATCTCCATCGATCTCTTCTTCCTTGTCATCCAATAACATTTATTTCTGTTTTCAAAAGGCTACTTCAAGACTAATGACCTACTTCAAGGGTCATTGTCGCCTCAACAGAATTTGGCGCCGGAATTTAAACGGAGAATCGAGACACAACTTTCCGGGCACAATTTCGAGTAAACAAGGCTTCATACTCGATGATTTCTAAACATCAGGTTCCATGACTCAACAATTTTGAGTCTTACAGGTTCCTGAATCAATCACTTAGAGAGTATATTGAGGTAGCCTAATCTCGGTGCAAATTTCTGGACAGAATAATAGCAACTTGACAATGCAAGCTAAGCTGGAGAATCAGCTCGAGTACTCGCTCACTCTAATGCAGTTTTCCGTAGGCTGCAGAATAGTAGAATGAGCTCTCGGCTTACACTTTCACAAGTAGAGAAAAATCAGAATTTAGTTATAAGCCATTTACTTATAACTTCAACATATCTACTAGCATTGTGATGCCAACAACTTTCATCAGATTCATCACAACGGCCAAGACCACTTATTGCAAATGAGCGGAAAACATCACTCTTCACCTGCACAATTTTCAGTATTGGATAGCCATGTAATTGCCTACAAAATATATCCTTGCAGCCAGTGATGTAATTGTTATTACTATGCCAATGTCCACCATATACAAGCAACAGTACATAGATAATCATCTGCCACCGGAAACCCTACACCAGGCTCATCCTCCAGCAAAGTGTTCATATATGCAGCAACCATTGAAGTCCACACTATTACATTCTTTACTAGAACAATCACCAACAGTTTCATAACAGATTTTGAAGATCCGGATTCACTATAAGTTGATAGTACTGCACTCCGAGTGACATAACTTTTCTCCACCATTTCTAAGAAAAAAATGACAGGTTTCCCTTGTCATTCCACTCCACAAGAAACCAAATATCACAGCGTTCAAAAATTTTAAACCATTAACTTACCCTGCATGAAATAATGTCTGACCATAGCAAGCTAACTTTAGGTTACAAGGAAAATTATACCATTCTGGAATTTCCCCAAACATTTGGAGGGTCCCAATAACATCTCTAATGTACCTAGAATACCCAATGAAGATCAAATCTCATTCAACAAAAAGTCTTACCCGACATTGCTTCCAACTGCTCCAACTTCAAGTAGTTCAGACAATTTATCAAACACATAAACTACATAACCCANTGAGCTCTCGGCTTACACTTTCACAAGTAGAGAAAAATCAGAATTTAGTTATAAGCCATTTACTTATAACTTCAACATATCTACTAGCATTGTGATGCCAACAACTTTCATCAGATTCATCACAACGGCCAAGACCACTTATTGCAAATGAGCGGAAAACATCACTCTTCACCTGCACAATTTTCAGTATTGGATAGCCATGTAATTGCCTACAAAATATATCCTTGCAGCCAGTGATGTAATTGTTATTACTATGCCAATGTCCACCATATACAAGCAACAGTACATAGATAATCATCTGCCACCGGAAACCCTACACCAGGCTCATCCTCCAGCAAAGTGTTCATATATGCAGCAACCATTGAAGTCCACACTATTACATTCTTTACTAGAACAATCACCAACAGTTTCATAACAGATTTTGAAGATCCGGATTCACTATAAGTTGATAGTACTGCACTCCGAGTGACATAACTTTTCTCCACCATTTCTAAGAAAAAAATGACAGGTTTCCCTTGTCATTCCACTCCACAAGAAACCAAATATCACAGCGTTCAAAAATTTTAAACCATTAACTTACCCTGCATGAAATAATGTCTGACCATAGCAAGCTAACTTTAGGTTACAAGGAAAATTATACCATTCTGGAATTTCCCCAAACATTTGGAGGGTCCCAATAACATCTCTAATGTACCTAGAATACCCAATGAAGATCAAATCTCATTCAACAAAAAGTCTTACCCGACATTGCTTCCAACTGCTCCAACTTCAAGTAGTTCAGACAATTTATCAAACACATAAACTACATAACCCAACAACTCACATTATCCCTCAGCGGCATTTCATCAAACACCTTGTGCGCATCACAAACAAACTCCCTCTCAATCTCAGCCGGCCGCATCCGTCAAAGTCCCCTCGACCCTCTCCTCACTCATTTCATTCTCAACAAATCATACTCATTTGTCTCTCGAAAGCAAGAATTAGGGTTTGGGGATTCAAGTAGAGGATGTGTGGTTTTAACAGTATAGGTGTGTATATATTGGCAATGTATGAATTAATTGTTAGGCCTCAAGAATCAAAGGCTCTGATACCATGTAAACAAGCATAAATTTAGAGATAAGTAAGCTTAGATCGAAGAATAAAGAAGAATAAAGGGAGAGAAATATATTTACAAACTAAATATATTAAAACATTATCTCTTCGATGACTACATTGTGATTATGACTTGTTTGTAAATGAGAGTAGATGAGGATTTATATAGAGCCAAATTCTATATAAGTACACAATTACTAAACTACCTTTATCTATCTTCAATAGAAACGGGTTGTAACCTATCTCTTACATCTAACATTGTCAATTACACAATGATGGTGTAAAAATAATAATGAAAAAAAATTACATATAAATTGTTAATAGTGAATATAAATTCTAGGAAAATGCTTGAAACCCAAAAAAATTATCAAAATTTTTCCAAATATTGATGTTTCACGTGTTTAATTGGTAACTTTATTTGTCATGTTATAAAAATTTTGAGAATATTTTTGGTACCTAAACTACTCTAAATTTTAAATGTTTTATATAACAACACAACAATTGCAATTATTTCTGAATTATTATTAAATATGACAAATTTTGACGGAACTTGAGTTCGGGAATGAAAAAACTGAATTAGACTCAAAGTTACCAAATTAACTAGTATATATAGTGAAATTTACTCTAGAAAATAACAGCTAAATTTTTGAATGCCTACTTGCCTAAATAAATCATATCGGAGTCACAAAAACAAAAGATAAACTTTCCTAAATGTCTTTAATTTGAATAATTCATCATAGAAAATAATTCATATCATTCATGTAATGTAAGCTACCCTAACCTAATTAACCATCCCACATATGATTATGGAAGAGTATAGCAAACAGACGGACTGGCCAAACCAAATACAAAATTGGCTAATGGCTACACATACAAATACACACTACATATCATCAAAGCCTCAAGAGCATCTCTTTTTCCCCTCGCCATCACTACTTTTGCTTCCAATTTGCAATGTTTTACCTTTGCTCGACTTGGACTTGCTTTTGGGCTTAATAGATATATCATCATTATGAGGAGATTTGCCACCATGTTTTTTCACTTTGCTTCTTGATGATCTGTTGAATGCAATGGGGGTCAAAACCATATCATTACTATATCTATACTCCATTAACATTCTTGACACACTGATAATAATAGAAATAGATACTTGTGTGCATGCATAGAAACTAGAAGAAATTAATATCTCATAAGAATACTCATTCAACAATCTCATGTCTAAAAGTATGTTATTTACAAATTCATTTAATCGCCAACCAAAGTTACTTACCTTTCAACTGAAACAACCTCGTTCGGCTCCATGTTTCCATGCTTGTCCTACAAAAAGAATGCATTTTCAGAACCACGCGAGAAAATATGTATGTACATATAACAAAATGTAATTATCTCACCTTCACGGTTCCATCGTAGACAATTTCCCATCTCTCATTTTTCAGATTGAGGAATTCTACATCTCCGTCATCGTATAGCACCTAACATTAATAGGGGAAAAACATTGTATATAGAGTTTACACAAGTCATGTGCACAATAAAAAAAAAACATATATGAAGACAATTTCTGCTACCTTGTGCTTCTTGTTGTCAGGGTGGAATGAAGCAATGACACCCTCGTAAAACCTACAATAAACATGTTAGAAAATTGTAAATTGTTACGAAATCTTTTAAACTCTCTACAAAGAACAACCAATGCAATATATTAGAACGGTACATGTACTAGAGAATTACTATGGTCCCTGGTTAAATATAATAAAAGATGTGTAATACTTACTCATGATCATCTTCCCACCAAACTTTAATCTTGGAATCAACCAGATTATCCCCAAACTCTAAATATAACTGCATAAGGTGATGTAACATGAGCAAGACACATAAAATCATGCATACTAGATGTACGATACAAATAAAAATTTTAAAAAATAAAATAAAATTGAAACCTTTCTGGCTTGACTACCTTATTATCAGATGTCGTCCCTGCAGTTATTTGCTTTCTACTGATAATGACACCTGTAGTGCGTTTTACATCTTTTACTGATTTTGATCCAAACTTGGAAGAAATTATATCCTGCACGTACAGTTCAAACTAACGCTACCAAAATTTATATAACCCAAAACTAATACATTGATAACAAATTTATTGGGACTTACTGCACAATTTTTTTTAATATCAGCTTTATGCCTCTTAGGAGATTGTTTCAATAATTCTGCATCTGCTTGAAGACTTTCAGTCATTCTTTTCTTTCTCTTGAGAGACGGTTTCTCTTCTTTCGCATCAACAATATTCTTCTTTCTTTTGCTTGTCTCTTCATCATTCCCCTTTTTTCCTTTCCTGAAATAATTTATAAGGGTTTCTTCTTCTTCTTCACTTGATTGGTGACTTGTACAGTTCTCTTTTTTCTTTTTCACAATTTCAGCCTCCGGTTTCTTTGAAGTCGATCCCTTCCATTTTTTGCCGGATAATCTCTTTGCTATTTGCTTGATGAGTGGCTGTGTCTCTGAATCACCACTAGTAGTCCCATCCGACTCTATATCGACGGGAATGTGAGTAGTCTCATCTATAGGATCAGCCTTATTCTGAAATACGTACAATTTGGAACGAAATATTCAGAAAATACCTATTCATTTGCCCATATAGAAAGTAATTGACTGAGCAAAATAGTAGAACTTTTTATTAGAGAAGAATTAACTACCAATTGGTTCATGGACCCATCGTTATCATAATGCTCAACCACACCAGCTTCTTCGCATATGTTAGCAACAATGGCACTATACTGAGACAAAGGCCCGCCCAAGGATTTCACGGCTTGTGAAAGGTAGGGTTTAACCTTCACTGTGCATGTTTCCAACACTTTCTCCCCCAACTTTCGAGCAATAGTTCGAGCATCCTAAAAGAGAGATTAAAGTTATAGTAATGTAAATTAGTTTGTCACAAACAAGAAGTACGACATATCCATCCCCCTAAACTATATATGGTACCTCATTGTCTTTCTTTAGAACACTCAGTATGGGGGTCAATAACTCAAGTGAAACATCATCACTCTCTTCGATTACAAGAGTCATAATTGACTCCATGTATATGAAAATTCCTTGCGGATGATAATCCCTGTAAATTTAATTGAAGATAATTGTCAATAAGGTTCTTTTTTTAAAATAATTTTAGGCATGACTTGTGGATATATAACTTGATTTAGATAGAAAATGTGGTACCTTATTGAGCCTAAGAAGTTACGAAACATCTCAGCAATCAAAGAGTAACATTCGAGATCTAGCATGATAACTGGTGACCTGACTCTAGCTAAACTGTCGAGAATTGAGATTCGCTGGGAATAAGATCTGCTGGACATGTCGGATAAGTCCTTAAAGGTTGATACAATTAGTTGAAATATCTCCTGCATATATATCATAGATAGAAATGTTTATATTGAAAAATTGAAAAAATTCCGATACACAGAAATCCTAATTCTAGTAATTAATTCCACATATACCTTCATCTCAGCATCTTCGTAGGGTTGTTCTGGTGCCATAATCCTAGTCACCTCACACAAACATGATGCTAAAAATGCTTGAACATCATTGTCAGTGTGTTTCATAAGAGGCTCTTTCAACAATTCTTTCATCACCAACGAACACGAATCTAGTAACTCCTGGCTCGGAGCCTGCTCCACGTGCGACAGAAGATTAACAGCCCGCTAAAACAGCATAAAAATTACTTGAATCAGTTGTAGTAAAAAATAATCATAGTACTCAATTTATTCAAACCCAAACAATTCATAAATATGTACAAATATATATTCTAAATCATTTACTAACACACCAAAATCAATGATATCAGATCATTGGTTCATACCATAACTACAACAAGCTAGCTTCATTGAGATATCAGCAAAGTGGTAAGTTTACCGAAAATTAACACACAAAGAGGTCACTTACCTCAAGGATAGGCAATAGCACGTCAACCTCTGTCGGTAGAGCAGCAAGCTTATGTGCAGCCTCCTCAATTTGTGTAGCCAATTTCATGTTGTGTGATGAAAGAGCCATACTTCAATCCTTATATATATACCATTCAACACATGCAATACAACAATAAGTTACAATATAACCGAAAATTCACACATTTTCATAGAGAATTTTGTTTTACTACAACTAAGTTACAATATATATATACGTTCTTTTAATGTGTAAGTGTAGAATACACATTATAAAGAACTGAATATAATAACACCAAACGAGTAATGTTACAGTAACAATGCACATGTAGTAAAATTCATAAAATTCAGTGTGTTTTATGATTATTTTCTTGTTAACCACAATAACAAATGATAATATATAATATATTTATACAATAAAAAATCACTCCAACCGTAGCAATTAAGATCTAAAATTTTATTATTGTAACTATATATAAAATTACCGATTCAACATAAAACTTGAAAAAGACACAGGACCAAAAGAAATAAACAAGGATTTTTAAAAATATATAAGTAAAATTAAATTAACTAGACCGGTAAAGGGACATGTTCTTTTCAATTATAAAGAAATAAACAAGGATTTTATAAGAAAAAGCATAGCTATATTGTTTTCTTAAAAAAATTAAAACTATATCACTTTGAATAGAATTGTAGATATGAGCAAGAATAAATAATTGGCAACAAAACAATAGATTGGGTGTAAAACAAATCGGTATGATTTATATATATCAACTGCAGGACCAAACAAATGTTACTCAATGTGCGTATAACCTTGAGATGTATAAGAAAACACACTTACAATCAGTTTTTCTTATCTTTCGGAAGAAATGAAAGCTTTGAAAACAGACTTAAGAAATTTTTTATATGTGAATGAAACCTCTCAAAGATGCTGTATTTAAATTAATTTTTAGATTAAACCCTATTTTGAAATCAAGTCTGATTTTAGAGTCCGCCTAAACGTACAAAATTTAAATTTTAGAGCCCGGCAAAACAAAATTTAAATTTTAAAGTCAACAAGTCAAAATAGGTAGCAATGTAACGTATTTGTGACATATAATTTTAGAATAATACTATTATTATATAATCAATTAGTTTTCTCTTTTACCATTTTGGGCCAAATATAATTTTCAAATAATTTACACTACAAAATGCCTTTTAAAAATATAATTCAAGTTACATTTTATTTTTAATATTACAATTTTCTAGTTATATTATATGCCAAAATCTTTGAAGTATAATACACTCTAAACTATAGTTTGTCCATATAACTAATTTTTATAGGTTAGTTTTATATCTATTCTCAATAAAATAATTTAGAAAACAAATCCCTTGATTAGTTAACTACCTTTTTTATAATATAAGAGGCACAGAGAATATAATAATAAGTATTCTAAACACTAGATCAACCGTACTCACAAACTCTCTGGAAACTTTTTAAAATATATATACATATTTTTAGTTTGAAAGGGAATATTACACATACTTTATCGGTGCAATTAATTTCTTAACATTTCTTAAATAGTGTCCGGAACGGTGCATATAAAGTATAGTTAGATAACTTAATTTTACAATTTTCTGGTTTTGAATAAAAATTAAATGTTTAAATTATTATTCAGAAAAAAAAATTAAAAATAAATTATAGAACTATATTTTATATGACGTGCCAGACACTCTCTCAAAAGAATGAGAACTTAGTACTAGCTATATATATTCTAGTCTAAGAAATTTATCAAGGTAAAATTTTATTATAAAAATAAAAAAACTTATTATTTTATTATCCCAGCCACAAGAAAGCTTAATAATTTGCAAAAATATTTTTTTACTAAATAACTTATGATTACTGTAATTATTATTTACAAAATAACATTATATATGTGTGTGGTATTCAAAGAAAATGTTGTTTTATATGTTCAATACATGTATTTGATATGATAAAAAAATATTTAAAATTTTAAACTTTAAGCATACTTTTAATTTATTTAACCTAACCAGTAAGAAATTTTAATAGTGTTTTCCAATTTTTTTAAGTTGCATAGTTGTAAAATTGTAACTTTACAAATAATTTTCAGAAAAAATTCAATTTTGATTTGATACCCGCCTTTTTTTAATATTTAGTGAAACCTATATACATACTCATCTAATAAAGCAAAACTAATATCTATCTATTATAAATATATTATAATAGATAGGTGAGAAAGAGAGATGAAAAAGATAATATTGTATTTCTTGAACTGTGTTTACAAGTTCACATATTGTGCCTATTTATAGGCTTACAAATTATAAGTTAGAAGCAACTAAAAAGCCAAAAGTGTCATGTATACAAAAATTGAAAAGTCTAGAGTTTTAGATATGAAAAATCAAAGGTCTAAGACTTGAAAAACCAAAAGTTCAATTAGAATTTTCTAGGACATTAATTTCACAACACTCTCCCTTGAATGTCCTATTTTATAAAAATCTTGCATCATTAAAATATTTCTCGGAAAAATTCATTGGATGTCCGTTATATGAAATAATATCTCGTTAAAACCTTACTGGAAAAATCCTATGGTAATCTTATGGGATAAAAACCAAGTAAAGGAACAAGCACATTATTTCATAATGTGCACGTGATACTGCCTCATTAAAAACCTTACCAAGAAAATTTAATGGAAAAAAACCATGATTAAGGGAAAAAGAGTGCAGCTCGCAAACAATCCATCTGTGATGATATCGCATAAAATTTTAAAGTTGATAAAGTCAATTGTTGTCAAAATTTTTAAATGTAATAATTGGGATTGCCTCAGCAAATGAATTTTCAATGTATCCATCTTCGACTTGTGTAGCTATCTTTGTATAAAATTTATAGAGCTTTTATCCCGATAAATAGACTGCAATCATGTCATGCTATTTCCACTTATCAATTTAACCATACACATATATGACCATCTTTCGGAGTTGCCAAAATCACAATATAAGAAGTGTCTGCAATAGTCAATTTCATGGTATACCAAAATAATAACATTTTCCATATATGTGAATATATCTTAGTTAACGATCTCAGATCCGAGAATTAAAGTAAAAATATTCCTCCTGTAAAATCAATTTAAATCCTCTTTCAAATAGATTAGTGAAGAACAAATAAAAATGTCTTTATGTACCTTCACTATTTTCATGCCTTCATATTGCACCTGTTTCAAAATATATAAAATAAATCTATAGATTTATTTAGGCAGGGATCCATATAATTATCAAAATAAATCAATATTTTAAAATATGATACTTCAGGACAGATAAATTTCTTTTCTTTCAACTGTTCACAAATATTAGTATATTATATTCTTTCAGGGAAAAGATTCTTTTCAATCTGTACTAGATAATTATATATTAATTAGAAAGGATGTCACAAAGATATATATCGTATATTTATAATCCTTCTAGAATTTTCATATTCGCCTATAACAATATATCATCCACTTATGAATATATTATCCTTTTACTATATACACTAACAGACACTACATAACAAAAACAACACAAATAAATTCAAGTATTTTGATTATGAGGTGCAACTCATTTCAACGTTAATTAGAAACACATTTTAATTTCCATTTACTCTAGCCAAAGATTTTATGAGTTGTCACATATAATTCAATATACAAAAATAATAGGCATTTTATTCCGGAATAATATTGTGTTGAACTACTTGTCCAAATCCCTTTTCAATTAGAGGATGACAATATTCTCGAGAATTTGATATACTAATTCAAGAAGTTAATATCATTATAGGACACGTTATCAAGTGAGTAACTTAAACTAAATCCTTCTTATATTACCAGACTATTTAGCAGTCAAATAAATGTATCTAGTACAAAATATTATTTTTCTTCATAACCAATAAAAGCTCATCGTACAACTATATGAGCTTTAAATTCATAATTTGTAGATCTCATTTTATTTTCACGTAAATAGTCATTTGTATCCCACTGACTTGACACCTTTAGGTGTATGAACTACAGTATCAAATATTTCTCTATTTTAGGAAATAATGATTATTAGAGCGTGCTACTTTCACAACTTCGGGTGTGCGGACTGTAGGTCCAAATATTTCTTTTTGTACTTGTCTCAATTATGTTTCTTATTTTCTTTGGCCAATTTTGTCTACATTCTCTAGTAGAATTCAATTCATGATCCTCACTTCTCACTTATAACCTCAAGTATTATGTTAAACATATATCATCGACGTCGATTTGATTAATGGTTCCATTTTATTCTGAACATGACATAACATTTTATGTACTTTTACTTCATCTTTATTTTGCCATGTCTATACCATTTTAGCTACCTTTACTTCTTCCTTATTTTATCATGTCTATAACTCTTCTGGAGATCGTTCATAATTGACTTATCAATCTACCCATTATCAATCATTGCTCCCTTTTACTTTCGAAACTTTTTTTTCTCAGTATGGAACCTTCTTGCTTATCACTATTCGAGCATTCTTTAGACATATTAGCATCTTGAGGTTGTCCTTATGGGATATTTCGATTTCATTTGAGCATTTGTAGCCGGTGTATGTGATATGCTTATTATTTCAGGTCAGCATAAAATATTAAAATGAATCGTCTTATGAACTTCAGGTTCACATTCTTTAATATGAGGATCGAGATGAGACAATGATAATTTATTTCTATAAATATATTCACCAACTATTTTTATTCCCCTAATTTTGAGTAAACAGAATCGTTAAATAGAGTCATAAATATATACACATAGATCTTCCAAATGCACCCATATGTGATAAATATCCAATTCAAAAATCAATCTTATTATTGTGGTGGAATAATTTGAGCTGACCAATAATTTGTTTATAATGAGGATAAATTATGATAACTTATCTATCTGATGTGAATCCATTAATATTTGATAGAAAATACTCAATAATTTTTTTATGGACAAAATAATACACATTGAGAGATTTACCAACATTATGTAAGTGCATAATTTAAATAATCAACCTCGCTTATTTCAGGCAGCGAGTTAATAATAACTAGGCATATAACTATATTGTTCATAAAATATATGTGGTCTGTATTGGGAGATTTTTATCTCATGTCATATCTTCATTTATTCATTCTCAAAAATGATAGATCACAACTATATTTTTGTTAGTGATCAATTTTGCCTTATAAATAAATAACATATGTATCACTGAAAAGAATCTTCAGGTTCTTCAACGAAAGTCCATATAAAATTTTAATCACTGTTTGCATCGTTATGAAATTGGGATGACTTAGCTAGTCATAGTTATGATGTCAACAGTACACTTCTGGTTTACTTCAAAATCAATTTCAATCATTTTTATGTTTAGTATAAACCAATGAAGGATATTGAAATTTCTCCAAATTACTTTTAGTACCTTTGGTTATACTTAAAATTTAAAGGCACTTATTGTCTCCATTTATATCAAATAAAATTCTCCAATCTTTTGGAATATAATTACATCAATAATATACATGTTCTTCTACAATAAAATATAGTCAGGGGTGTAAACTAATGGTTATGACAAAATATATATGCTCTTCAAGAGTCTTATATTAAGAAATATATAATGAGACATCCAATATATAATGCTCCCCCTCTGGATAACTCATATTCAACATATAGTATTAGTTATCATTATTATAATCAAGAGAAACGTTTCTTATACACATGATAAGAATATTATCAAATATTAATATATTTTAATATCATTACTACAGGCATGGTCTATATCTTTCAATTTCTAATACTATCTCATTCACTTTAGTGAATGGAACAATATCATTTATTTGCAATTCGTAAATTTTTCATCAACGATTATAATCAACCACATGGAGTCACGATACCAACTCATAATTTTAGTAACTCAATTGTATCTGCGAAATATATATCATCATTATAATATTTATTCATTTTATTAAGATATATTATATACATACGTTATTCCTTATATAGATTCATCCTTCAGGGATATCATAACTTTTAAGAGAACTCAAATTCGAAATATTATATACATATATATTATTCTTCTGGAATATTTTGATAAAAAAATTGTAATCAAGTATTTAAACGCATAACATTTACTCTATTGTTCATATCTATAAAAAATATTAATCTATATCCTTCTAGGATTTCACAAAAAAACTAAATATATCAAAAGGTATCATAAAAAAATTGTTTGCATAGAGACAACTTATGTTTGTTTGCATAGTGTCATTTCATTTGAGTGGTAAAAGTTCTAATAATGTTATATAAATTAACTATAATTTATAAGAGGCACATTTTGATATTGAATATTATCATCTATCAAAAATGTGTGAGGATACAAGTCATCTAGTATTAATCATAGTACGTCTAACTTTTTCACTAATTTAAATAGTGTGTCCTCATAAATCTTGTTTTAACACAACTTTTTATAATTATTTCCTCATATTACATAGATCTAACATACCATCACTTATGAATATCCACTCAAAATATATTGCAACAATTATAAAAATTTGAGTGAATTTTAAATAGAGATAGTAGGTATGCACAATATGAACAATTTAATATTCATGCCACAAATACAAAATGAAACTTAAAACATATATGGACATTTCAACATGATTGCATATATTGATTAATCCAAAACTTAGAGAATATCCAAAACATAGAGAATAAACTTACTCCAAAAATAACATAACTATATGTAAAAATTCAGAATTGACCTTTCAGAAAATAGACAATTTGCATCATGTAAAATTCTTTATTTTAAGATATGTAAAATATGAAACTTATAAATAGCAAACAAATTTTCCAGAATGTGAAACCTCATAAAAAAAATTTACATTTATGTTTTAAAACAATTTTCAAAAATACGTTATAACACAAAATAAGTTGTAAACGTAGTTATACTCTTATTTAAGTTGCATCTCCCATCAGTTACAACTTCAACACGTAACTACCACATGAACTGCGATTGAACCGAGACCAATTAAGAATTGATTTTTTCTTCATCATCGAAATAAAGACTCCAACTAATTCGGCAAATTTGTTTCAAATCGGTGATAAGGTAACTTCTAAGCACTAAATTGATATGAAAGTTATAGATCGACTTCTTTTCTATTATAAAAGTTTGATTATGAAGTTTATGATATATTGATAAATTTGAAAAGTTATTCTTACTTTTAGTTGTATAAGAGGTTACAGAGATTCAATATCTTGTAAGTAGATTAGGTTTTTAAATTGCAATTGAGATTGATCGGAGGTTGCTAGTGTGCAGAATACTAACTAGTGTCGAAGTATATCGTGTATTGAGATCCCAGGTTGCGGAATTTTTAAATATTATATAAAAATCATGAATTATTGATGGTTGTGAAAGCCACAACTAGTTCTACTTTCATTTTATGAGTTTGAGGTTGCAATAAAAGTGTTGAATCATATAATGAATTGATTGCAAGGTTGTAGAAGTTTTAAAAATGTATCTCAAAATGATTCATTATTTGATGGTTGTGAAAGACACATCTAGGTCTGCTTCTATTTAATGAGTTTTTGGTTGCAATAAACATGTCGAAGCTTGTATTGTATTGTCTTGTTAGGTTGCAGCATTTTTAAAAATTATGTCAAAATGGTTCATTAGTTCTTGGTTGAGGAAAGCCAACTAGGTCTGCTTTCATTTCACTAGTTTCCGGTTGTAATAGATGTGTCAAACCATGTAATCTATTGAATTTCTATATTGCATAAATTTTAAAAATTATGTCCAAATCGTGGATTTGTTTATGTTTGCACAAGGCACACCTAGCCATGTTTTTCATTTTATGAGTTTTCTGATATAATTGACTTGTGGAGGCATGTTGTGTATTGAGTTGCTAGGTTGCATAATAATTATAAAAAATATCAAAAAAATTTATTAGTTTATGGTTGTGAAATCCTCGGCTAGGTGTGCTTTCATTTTACCAGTTTTCGGTTACAATAGACTTACCGTACCATGTATTGAAATGTTAGTTTATAATTTTTTTTACTAATTTTCTAAGTGATGTCACCCGATAAGTTTTTTGGTTGCATGATTTTCATTGTAGGAATTATTAA
This sequence comes from Oenanthe javanica, assembly GCA_008931105.1. Lineage (NCBI taxonomy): Eukaryota > Viridiplantae > Streptophyta > Magnoliopsida > Apiales > Apiaceae > Oenanthe > Oenanthe javanica. Next base: position 4,953 of record QRFB01003532.1, on the reverse strand, counting down.
TATTCTATTTATTGTTCAACATAGTGGCCACTCAGATGAAAATACAAGTTACAAAAGTTTTAAAGATTTTGGTTTGCTTCTTCCAAACAATTATGACTATGCTAACTTGGCTCGTATAATATGCAATCAACTGAAGTTGAAACCACAATCAACTTCACTATTAATTCAGTATCAAGCAAAAGATGAATATCCTCTTTTCATAATTTTTGACGATCAGCAGCTTTTATTCTATATAGTGCTCAATAAAAGGGAGCCTGACTTCAGCAGATACCCTTTGTGTCTCATAATTGAAAAATCAATTATACAACCATCATCTATTTTCAGTCGTAGTGAAACAACGGTTAATGGTACAAACGGTAAATTCTAGCAACCTAAACATATTAGGTTACATAATGGGTAAACATATCACTGTATTTAACATATCTTTTTTTAAATCATGTTTCACTAAATCAAATACAAATTACTAGGTGCACCCAACAAATGACATTTTCTTTGAAGTGCGTAATAAGGACAAAAAGTATGTCGTTGATCTCAGTAAAAGAACTTGTAGCTGCAACAGGTGTGAACAACTATTTTTCAAAATATATTGTTGCAACACTGTAATTTATATTTTGTCTTCATACTTTAATTATTTCTGCAGGTTCCAAATGGATCATATTACATGTTCACATGCAATTGCGGTTTTACAAAAATCAAAACTCGATCCTTATGACTATTGTTCGAATTATTAAAAATATTTTCCCAATTACACAGGTAGAAGGGGGGTTTGAATACTTGTGTTCACTTTTTCTCTGATTAAAATAAATTCAATATAAATTAAAGTTTTGAATTAAGAATAAAGAACAAACACAAATATATGAGTAAAGACTATTTGTATTATTAATGATTAAATACAAACTCTCCTAGAGTGTACACAAACTCTAGCAGTTTCTCTATATTTATCACAACAACTCTCTCTATCTCTATGCTCTTCAAAAACTTCGACAAAATAAATTAGGTTATATAGGGTGTTTATATAGAGAGTTGCCTATCAACTAATAACAGAAAATCAAATTATAATAGGAATAGAATTTCTAATTATTAGTTAACAATTTCCTTCTGTAATTCTACTTCCTTCCCATAGCATATCTGCAATATATTTGCCTTTATCTTCGAACACTTTCCATTACTGTGATCATCTTCTAAATCCAGCTTCAGTTTTATAGACTCTGAAAACCTTCAAACTGTGATGATCTTCAGTCTCTGATAGACTATAGACTCTGATAGTCTATAAACCCTGATCAACTCACAGACCCTGATTGACATCCAGACTTTGGTTTTATTTCTTCTGAAAATCTTCTAAGTACAAATACTCTTAATATATGTACAGGGACTAACTGGACTTTGATTTACATTTACTTTGATTAGAGACTGGAAAGACTTATTCTATTATAAATATATCTATGTTAGACTATGTTCTACTATTTTGTACATCATCAAATGAATATATTTCTAACAATCTCCCCATATTTATGATTTATAAAATCTAAGCATAAATCAGAGTTTGATGATTTCAAAACTAAAGAATGAAAAAATTAATCTAGAACAGTATAAAATTCATAAAGGAAAAACAATTTCTACCTAACTGATCTTCTCAAAGCCCTTGTTGTTTCTCAGAAATGAATTCATCATGTTTTCTTCAACAATGGCTAGAGCTTCTCCAACAAACTTTTTTAACTCCTTCAACTCATCAGTGTCACTTTTGATTTGATAGTAAGCTGCTCTTAGATCATTTGCATTGCACTCATGCTCTTTTAAATCTTTCAGCAGCAAGACACTTGGTTTTTCACTCATGGGTTGAAATCCAATGTCATGACCCACACTTTATCTAAATTTGATCTCATTTATCTCCAGTGGCATATTCTGGTCATTCCCATCATCATTAACAAATTTCAAAGTGAATTTTTCCCATTTTCTTATTTGTCTGTCTGTGCAGAGTCAGCTTCCTGTCAATTTCCTTGAACCATTTGTGTGTGACATCTTATTTACTTCTATTTACCTCATTAGATATATGTAAGAGAAACCTGACATACAATAGTTCATCATCTTGTTTGAAGAAGATGAAGTTTGATTAGTTAATTCACCTAACAGACCCTCCTTCCAGAAAATATACTAGCATTTCATTTTTCACCTTTTTTGTACCTCCTTGACCTCCTGGCACCCTTCTTTCAAAGACATTATAGACAATTTGAGTAGACACCACTTTGTTCAAGTATTTTTGTATAATCTTCTCAAACTGCCTATCTGTCAAGGATTAAAGATCCTTGGTTAGAGTTGTGATTCTATCAATGTCGGACTCTGCAAAACCTCCAAGCTCTTTCTTCTTCTTGGCTCTCAGTTGAAGATTTGATTGACTACATTGCCAGTAGCTAGGTTCTTGAATTTCTTTCCTTTGAACTGCATCAGAGTCTGATCTTTTTATTTATTTATCATAGTCTAGCTTAGACCCTGATTTCTCATGTCTAGTCCCTGACTGGTGTGTTTGAGTTTTTGTTACCACTGTCACTCAAGACTATTTTTTTTGCACACCACCAGGTCCCCTGGGACCATGAGAACCATCCTTATCATCATCAACATCTCTCCTCCTTTTAACTCTCATTGGTTTGTCTTCATCCCTGCAACTCTCATCCTTATAACTCCTTCTTGAAGATTCACCACCAGCCTCCCTCTTCTCCCCCTTTTTGACATCATCACCCTCTATGACAGCCAAAAGAATGTTTTCAAGAACAGAAGTGATGTTGTCTTGGGCAGTGTTGACTTGATCCACCTTGACAGTGAGAGAGTTGACAGAATTTTGGGGAGTTGTCTGTTAGGCCTTGAAATCAGCCAAGGAATCTTTCACAGCAACATCCTTAGACTGTTGAAGAGAGTACAAGGTTTCCAACTTTATTTGGAGTAGAGCAGTGGTAGTATCCACATTAGTCAACTTAGTTTGGATATGAGATATATCTATGACCACAGCAGTAGTTGAGCTTGTTCAGAGCTAAGGTCAGCAGCCACATCTTTTTCTTTTCCAAGTAGAAAAGCATCGAGCTTCTCATCAGGATAATGACCATGCTCTTGAAAGAAGGACTTCTTTTGAAAAACCTTAAGTCTCTCAGATTTATGAATATCCAGTATGCATGCAAAAGTAGCTTTATCATTAATGCCTTTAGCATGTCTTCCAAGATTGAGGAAACACTTGATTAAAGTAGTTGAAAGATGGATTCACGTCTCCTTCATCTTCAGGGGTTGAATCATCAACAGCATCCACGGGCTCAATCTTTTTTTACTAGAGGTGTAGACTCTAATGGAAGTGTAGACTCTAACACTGCATAAGGGATTATAGACCCTAACTCATCAACAGAGTGATCAGGACCTGTAGACTCTGGAAGCCTTGTCTGAATTGGCATGATTAAGATAAGTTGTCCTGACTTCAAAGATGCAGTACCATGTTGAATTTGTGAATCATCCACCAGAGTCTCCTTGGCTCTATCTGCTCTTCTGGCTAGAGAATCCAATAAATGAAGTTGTGGCCTTTGTGTAAACGATTTCTGAGCATCTAGAGCCTCCTCCTTGTCAATTTGAAAAATAAGAGAATAAGTGTTTTTATCCATTCCCTGATCCAACTCATTGGACTAACTTTTGGAAAAATCTTGATCCCAATAAGTGAAGCTAGGTTCAGGATACCCTAATCTCTTATTCTCATAGTAGGGTTAGACACCCACTTTCTCAATCTCACTCGGGCTCTCTACAGCCTTTTCTACCTCTCCTTTTGTCTAGACCAATGTCAGCCTGTCATTATTAATTTTTTCACTTATTTGGATGGGTGCATTCATAAGTCCTACAGAAGGGGGTTGAGAGAGAATGAAAGTGCTTCAATACATGAACCACCTTGATGGAGGGGAACCCCTTCAACTATCTGTAGGTTAGGGGTGAGCAACAACAAGCTATGAACCCCTGTTAATCTCTTCTCTCTTATCAGAGTTTGTTGGCTCCAGTATCCCAGTATCATGGTCTATTATAGACTCTGACTGCTTTAGACTTCATTAGAAGCCAGAGTCTTAGTGTCACCATCTTTGATTGTTGGTGCATGAGACTCCCCCTCAAGATGGATAGACTCTGATAGAATTGATTGTTGATTTTCTTCTTGAGCATTCATCAGAGTTGTTAGGAATTATGAGTTTTGATGATAACAAATTACTTAGAATTTCAATAGGGGCTCAAAATTATTTTGTAACTGATCAATGGATATGACTTATAAATATCCATTGACTAGGAAACCAGTTATCAGTTGAAACTTGTTTGTCAACTGATAAACTGGATTGTAGCATTGATTTATGTTTCACTATCAATTGATTGTATTACCTCGATGGATGCAATGATGTAGTCAACTGATGTTATTGACTTCAATTTCTAGCTTCTCAACAGATGTGAAGAATGGCTGATCAATTGTAAATATTCTAAGTCAGAATTCTCACAAGTGAAGTGATCAACTGATGTTGAAGTCGATGGATGAAGACACTACTCAACGGATGAAAGCTATCAATGGATAATTACAGTCAACGGATAAAGAATCATCAATGGATAAGGAGTCGATGGATAGCTCAATTATCCATCGACACATCAACTGATCAACAGATATCCTATCCATCGATNCAGAAACTGAATCATTGGAAGACAGTCCTGTCAGGACTGTGAAGACTTTCTAGGCAACACAGCATCCAAGGAATATCTTAAGACAAAAGACACTTCCAGAGCTAGTTAGTTCTACAAGGAAAGCTGTGAAAAGGAGCTAGTTTCTATTTTTATGTAAACAGTATAAATTGTAATATTATATTATTATCAGTCGATAGAGAACTAGAGAAGTAATTTTTGTTTATATAAAAAGAAGCAAAAACACAGTAGCAAAGTAAGAAGTTTTAAGAAGAACTC
>QRFB01003531.1:28791-43779 GCA_008931105.1 Oenanthe javanica | reverse complement strand
GTATCAAAATTCCAAGGACATTTATTATGCTTTCAATTTATTACGCAGTAAATAAAACATAATAAATAAATAATAATCAATAAAACATAATCCTTAATAATAAATATTTTTCTTAAAATATAAAAAATATTGTCTCTAGAGCACAATTACTAACAGAACCTTCCCCAACTTTAACAGGTACCATGGCCTCACAACCATAAGTAAGGGAAAAAGGGATTCTCCTGTAGTTGAGTGAGGTGTTGTGTTATAGGACCACAACACTGTTGGAAGCTCCTTCGGCCAGCTTCCCTTGCTTTCTTCTAACCTTGCCTTCAAAGTATGCTTAATTATCTTATTCATAGCTTCTGTTTGGCCAATGCTCTGAGGATGACAAATAGCCGAAAAACTCTTCTTTATTCCAAAATCATTACATAGCTTCCTCTTCCCTTTGCTGTCAAACAGTTTTCCATGACTAGAAATTAACTTATATGGAATCCCATACCTGCAGACAATTGTTCTGTAGACAAACTCTCTTAGCTTCCCAGCGGTAATGGTAGCTAGTGGTTTAGCTTCTGCCCATTTTGTGAAGTACTCCACAACTACTACATCATATTTCACATTTCCTTTTCCTTTTGGGAGCTCCCCAATTAGATCAATTCCCCATACTGCAAATGGCCAAGGGATGACCAAAGGCTTGAGAGGTGTCGTTGGTCTAATACTGAGGTTTTCATACCTCTGGCAGTAACCACATGACTTGGCAAACCTATGGGCATCTGAATTTAGAGTTGGCCAATAATATCCCTCCCCTAGCACTTTGTGGGCAAGAAAGGTACCCCCGAGTAATTCCCATAAATGCCATCATGGACCTCCCTTAAGATGTATTCACAATTATTTTTGGCTATGCACTTGAGTAGTGGCTGATTGAAACCACTTTTATAGAGGTACCCATCATAGATAACATATCTAGCTGATTGGTACCTGATTCTCCTAGCTTGTTCTTTATCTTCAGGAAACTCTCCCTTAGTGATGTAGGCCTTGATGGGATATGTCCATAGTTTCTCCATTGGAACCTCAATTTCCATTACTCCTCTTGTGGGATGCTTGGTTGATATTGTACCTCAAGGGGAATTGTTGGTCCCCGTTATTTCCCATAACAATGCCAATATTTGTAGAGAATCAGAAAGAATATGTTTGAACAAATTAAAAACTGAAAATAAAACTTAACAAAGAGATTTAAAATTACTGATGGATTTGTTTTTCCATCAGTGTATATTTTTTGTCAATGTTCCTAGGTTAAAAAAAACCTAGCTTCATTTTTACAAGGTTAGAAAATAATTCAACTGTTCTTACAAAGTGCTCTAAGGCTGAAGAGTTGATTCAAGAAATATTGTCTAACTTGTACTTTTCTAATAATGCTACCACACTTGTTTATATACTACAAGTGTGTTTTTACATTTCCTATTTTAGGATTGTTTCTATCTACCTTCCTTTTACCTTTTTCTATTTTAGTAAGAGGTTTGACAGACAGCTACAGATTGAGTCTTCACAACCATCATAGACGGTCTTCCATAGGTGTGCTTTTGTCCTTTGGATCTTCAGCAGATAGTCCTTCTGTGTTATCTCAATTAATTGATAATTTGCTGTTAAGCATATCAATTGATCCTTCCTTTAATCCATCAACTGATGTTCTTCTTCGATTGATCTTTATATCCATCGATTGATAAATAATGACTTATCGTTTGATAGATGTTATCAATCGATATATCAATCGATGGGTCTTCACATTAGTTGATGGTCTTTAATACTTGACTTGGCTTCTTTGATTGATCTCCTATCCATCGATGCTTCAATATCAATCGATCATCCTTCACTTGTATAATTTCCTATCTTCAAATAATTACAATTTGATAGTTTAATTTACACATCAGTTGATGATCTATATCAATCGACTCTAACATCAATTGATAGGAATAATATTAATTGACTTACACCTTATCGATTGAAATAGACTAAGTATACCTATGCTAGAATCCAAATTATCAGTTGATTCATATAAACACTTCAACTGATAAATGGTTTCCTGATCAATTGATATTTATAACTTTCATATCAATTGATCAGTTACATCAAATAAAATTTCTATGATTCTAAGATTAGTGTTATCATCAAATTACATGTAGATTCCTAACAATCTCCTCATATTTGTGTCTGTGATTTGAACAGGCATAAATTTACTTGATAATAACAAAACCCTTAATTATTTTAATTCAGATAGAATCAAGAAATATAAACAACACTTTTGAATTTTGAAAGTACCAGTTTGATGAATAACTTCTGCAAGCTGCTTCAATGTCTTCAACATCTTTATAATACAATTAGTTTTTCTTCCTTCTCTTCTCAGCATTTTCCTTTAATTGCCTCATGAAAGAACTCCTCAAAATTGCTTCATCTCTATCAGTTTCTCCAAGTTGCCTCATAAGGTAATGTATTTCTTCATCTGTGATTTTGTCCATATATTTGCAGATATCAAAGAACTTTGTGTTGCCCTCCACATCTGTAAAAATCATTGCATACTTTGGCACCAACACCACCTTTTCACTTGAGACTTCCATAGCTTAAGGGGTGAATCAGGTTCAGCTTCTGCCTTTGATCTCCTTAGCTTTAAAATTTGTTGTTGAATTTCCTGAGCAATTGTTGTGTTGAGTGTGTACTTTCTATTGAGTAGAGGAAGAAGAACATTATAGCTTTGCTTCATTATTACCTTCAATGAATAGGTAATTTTCACTCCATTTTCATACTCCAACCTCATTGATTCTTCTTGTTTAGAGGTTGCAGGGTGAGTCCTGAATCCTATCAACCCTTTTTCACTGATCACTGGTATTCCTTTCATATCATATCCTTCAATTGTAATGTCCTCCTTGATTTCTTCTTGATTAGCCTGGAGGTTTTCCTTAACCACCTTTTCTTGAGTATAATTTGTCTTTTTCTTAGCCATGGTTATTCTCCTCTTCTACCTTAGTGGTTGCTCTATTAATTGATCTTTCATGTTCCATTCCATTTCCATTTGCCTTGCAGTTTCTTCATTCTCCTTTTCTCTTTTTCCAGCATCTGACAATCCTGATGAAATGGCTCCTTGAAGAAGCTTCTAGCCAACTAGATCTTTCATTCTCTTTTCTTCTTCAATCATTATGGCTTTACCCTTTTTCTTCTCTTCAAGGGCTTCAAGATCAATTGTTAGAAAGGCTTCTGCATTTGAATTGCTTTCTTTGGCAGCCTTCTATGCATTTTCATTTACTTTTCTTGTTTGAACAATGAACTCATCCAAGTTTCCTCTTTCTTCTGCCGTTGTCACCAACTCAGTGCTTTTCTTCAAATCTTCTATTCTTTTCCTTTCCCTCTCAATCATTTATTGAGTTTCTTTCCCTAGAAATCCTTCTAGCTTCTAGATCATCTTCAAACTTCTTGAATTCTTTCTTTTTCTGTTCTAAGTCATCTTTGGGTGACTTAGATGACTTAGATGCCTTTGAAGATTGATTATCCATATTGCTTCCACATTTCCTTTTTACTGCAGAACCACCAATGCCACTAGATTTATCCATACCAGAACCACCAACACCACCACTACCACTGCCTTTGCCATCATCATCACCATCGCCATCACCATCATCCTTCTTCTTTGTATTCTCCCCCTTTTTATTATCATCAATTGGAGGAGGTGGTGACATTCTGTCAAGAAACTTTTAAAGAATGGAAGCATGTAAACTCTGGCCTTTAATAATATCATCCATCTTCTTTTCTAGAGACCCCACTCTAGTTTCTAAATTTGCAAAATTCTTGGATTCTTTGAAAAGCTTGTCCTTGATTTGACCCATAGTGTTAATTGATAGATTCTCATGCAACCTTCTCTCCAAATCATCCTTGTTAGAATTGATAGATTCCTTGATAATATCCAATTCTCTCGTCACTCATGTCACTGTGATCTTTTGAATTTTCTGTGATTCCTTCATATAGTGAACAATTCTCTTTTGATTGGGATCTTCAATTTCTCCTTCAACCATTGCCCTCCTATATTGAGAAAGAATCGCATTTTCAGCAGCTTCTAAGGAAGCATCAATTGTGCTCATCCATGGCTCCTCATTAGAATCATCTTCTAACTCTTCAGGTGTCATATAACATGTGTTTGTTGTATTGGCAATGCTCTCCTTCAGATTCCTGGTCCTTTGTTTTGTATGCTCAATTCCCAAAAGTTATTATGCATCCCTGTTACATGAAGCAACCAACCCTTGATATTGTGGATCAGGATGAATGAAATTATGTGGATCAAAGTCACCAACATCAACTTCCTCTTCAATTTCCTTATAAATTCCACTCCCACTAGCTTCTGGTGCGTTTGATACTGCCCCTATCTCCTTGACTTCTTCGTCCTCTGACATCAAATCATTTTCAAACTGCTGTGCAAATAATAAAATTATTTTATCTCTCTCACTCATCTCTCTATTTTCATCAGGATCTCATCCTAGAATCTCACCTCTCCCTCACACATATCCTGTGCACCTTCTAAGGTGGGGCCCTCAAGTTTTTCACTCATATTCCTGGAAAAAATAGGAATGTCCTCACTCACCCCCTCTCCTTTTGCCAGGCTGCAATCCTATCTCTCACTCAACTCACTCAATTCTAAGAGTGTTTTTGCAACATCAATTGATTGAGCATCAATTGATGTATAGATATTATCAGTTGAAGTGGTTGGGATATCCATCGATTGATGCATACCCATCGATTGATCTTGAGTATTGATCGATGGCTTAGCAGTCGATGGCTGAATATCAATTGATGAAGGAACATCAGTTGATGGAGTAGAAACAGTTGAGGTAATGATTTGCAAAGTGATATTTGTAATGACATGAGATATGAAATCCTGAATTTCCTGGGAAAAAAATTCAGGAGAGAGTGTTGGATTCTCCTTAAAAAATAAAGAAGGAGAATATGAAAATGTCTGATTATCTATCAGAAAATTTTCTGAAGAAATTTGGTGAGAATGGGAAGGAAGAATAGAAGAGATTGAAATTGAGATAGAATGGGGTTGCATCTCATCATTTATATGAGATGCATCAAACTAATTTTGAGAAAACTCCACACAGTTTCCTGTGATTTTGCAGAGTGTGATTGCCCATTTGCAAAGGTGACTTTCTTTTCTCTCTTGCCATAGGTTTTTGTAAATTTGGATGGTGTGTCCCTAGATTGGTTTTGTGCCCCTGGTTGTGAGCTATTTTCAAAATTGTCATCCTTTTGAGAGGATGCCAATAGAGATGTGGTATTTTACATATTAACATCCACATTCTTTTGAGAGACTGTGGAGTGGCTTGGCTGAGGTTGCACACCCTCACTCTCCTTATCCTTCTGGGTTCTTTGATGTTCCCCAGTTCCCTCACCACCTACATCCTCCTCTAATCTATCTACCATAGTAGGTGTTTTTCTTTTCTTAGATTTTACAACAACAGGTTTTTGGGAACCTGTTGAGGTTGGCTTTTTAGATTTGGATTTAGAAATTGGATATGTGGCTTGGGTAAGAGGATTGGGGTCATTGCTAACACCCTTCATGGCCATAGAAGGCAAAAAAGATTGAGAATTGGACGAAGTTAGGGTTGAGATAAATACCTGAACAAAAGGTGGATAAATTAATTCCATATTATTGTGAAGATTGATTCTTACCAAGTCTTTGAAGACCCTTTTGTTTTGAGTCCAACACTTAAGGGTTTCAGTTTCCCTGCAAATCTCAATTTCTTTGACAAAGTGGTTAATAAAAATTATGATAAATCTAGCATATTATATATAATTAGACCTATCATGCTTCTTACCTAACTTAGCAGCAATCTCAGATAACAATATAGAAGATAAAGCATGATATTCATCAAACAAGACACTATATGCTATTTGTTGCATGCTGGAAGTTATGGCATCAAAATTACTAATTTTACCACATAAACATTTTATTAATGCATCAAAGAAATAGGACTATTCTCTCTTAAGATGCTTTCTAACTATTTTTCCTAAATTAATGTCAGGATTTGCATAATTAACAGCCCTAAGAAAGATTCTAATATCTGATTCACTTGACACATTATCAGTATTATTAACAGGCAAATCTAAACATTCATTTAAAATTATACTAGTAAGAATGTACTCTTGTCCCTTGCAGTTGAATTTGATGCTTGAAAATCCATTAGCAACTTCTGCAGAGGTCCAAAACTCTTCTACTAGATTGCAGATTATTGTTGGTGCTTCGTTCAATGCCTTTTGTACTTTACAACTTTCCAGGAATTGCATTAAAGGATGAAATTATTTTGGAGCCTCTTCAACCACAGTGCAAACCACAAAATTGTTAAGCTCGTTGATGAAACCGGCTTGCGAGACTTTCTTGGATAAAGATGTCATTCCTTAGAGTAGAAATTTAATAAAACAAAAGCTTTGAAGTTGTAGAAAGTTTGAGTACAGAGAGAAAAAGGGTTAGGGATTGAGTTCGTAGATTGAGAGAGAAACAGAGACAGAGAAATCGTTAGTAAAATTGCAAGTAAGAATTAAAAATTGTTTTAATCTCACTATTTATATTTATTGAGTTCCCAATTAATCAATAGTTTTAGTTTCATAAACTAATTGTGTCTTCAACAATTCTTCTCTTTTCAAACTTTTCACTAATTCATCCCAAGCATCTTTAATTTCATATTTGAATCTATCTAAACAAACTAACTCATTTTCAAGAAAAGAATTTCACTCAGTCAAAGCATCAATGGTGTTCTTTAACTTAAAGTTCTCTTTGTTTAGGGATTCGAGGGTGACATGCAAGTTGTACAGTTCATTTGACAATTCATTAATAGTATTACTGCATTCATATTTTGAAAGTTTAGAAAAGTTTGCAGCTAGTACATGATTTGATGATGAACTAGCTTCTTAATCCTCATGATTGGCCAATAAAGCAAGATTGATGAACACTTCACCAGAATCACTATCCTCAGCAGCCCAATCTTTCTCTTCAGTCACAAAAGCCTTTTCTTTTTATTTGAGAAGGTCAAAGTATATCATTTTGTAGCCAATACCTTTATATGACTTTTCATTCTTATCAGTTTTTGGCTATCTGCATTCATTGGAGAAATGACCAGTCAATCTACAATTATATTATAGCATTTGAACTTTGATCTATCAACCAAATTTTTGCTTTGATTGTCTCTTTTAAACTGGGATCTAGACCTTTAAGGATTTGGATTCCTTTTGAATTTAAACTTTGAAAACTTCCTTGACAGGAATGCAAGGTGTTCATCAATTTCATCCAAATCCTCTTGAGAGCATGCATCATTCTCATCACCTTTGGCCTTTCCTTTTGCTTTGGATTCAACTACAGTATCATTAGCTACCATGCTAATTACCATCTACACAGCCACCTTTACTATCAAACTTTGAAAGGCATATGACTAGGCCTATTTGTAATAATTAGATGACAACTCAACTCAGATAAGAAATAGAAGTAAATAATAAATATGATAACAAGAATCAAGACAAACTAAGTCAACTAGACACAAAGAATCCTATAAATCAAAAGTGTTCTAATGAAGCTGCTACTTATCACAAGAAGAAGTTCATTAATATGTTCAAGTGTCGGCGACAAATAAAAAAGTAGTATTTCAGAAGATTCCAAGTGGCTACTTCAAATGATTCTAAGAAAAGAAAATATTGAAGACAAAGCGAGAAGCAAGAACAAGACAGAAGATCACGACTATTAAAATTAGAAGGTGAATAATATTTATTTAGTATGGCACAAATGAACCAGACAGTACATTTGTGTGTCAACTAAGTTAATAAATATTTATCACCTAGGTCAAGTGATTTTCAGACAGAAGACAGAAAAATTAAAGTCAAATCAACAGTGGTGGTGCAGTGAAGAAACTAAATTAATTCTACTATCAAAAGTTAATTAATTATTTAATTTATCTACTTAAATTAATTCACCTTGAATTAATTTAATATTTAAATTATTTAATTAAGAATTGGTACAATTAATTAAGTTAAAAGAACATTTTAATTTATCATTTAAAGAAAGTCTTGCTGTATTATTTTAGAAAGTTCTACCGAATTAAATCGGTAAGACTTTTTAAAAGTCTTACCGAATTAAATCGGTAAGACTTTTTAAGAAAGTCTTACTGAATTAAATCGGTAAGACATTTTAAAAGTCTTACGTAATTAAAACGGTAAAACCTTTCAAAAAAGTCTTACCGAGTTCTTTTGTCTAGGTAAGACTTTTCAAAAGTCTTACTGAGTTTCTGAAAAGTCTTACCGAGTCTTTTAAAAGTCTTGCCCAACTTATTTCAAAACTCTTAAAGACTAATTTATAAAGTCTTTTGATTTTTAAATAAATTTATTCAAAAGTCTTGCTAGCTTTTTCCTCTATAAATATGAGGAAAAGTTTTCATTATTTAAGTGATTGAAAAACATTCAAATTCCAGAAATTTGTATACATTGTAATATTTACAAATTTTTGTGCAAGTTTAGAATATAATTGTTAAACCCGAACACGTCATGTCGAATTTGTTCTAGATCACTTTATCAACTATATACACTTTTCATCATATTAATTTTGTAATACTTTTCAAGTTAAAATTATATCTTCTACTTGAACCGTATTTCATTAAAATTAATATTTCGTGATTAATTAAAATAATATTTTTAAATCAGAAATTCCGCGACAATTTTAGATATTGTATTCAACCCCCCTTCTACAATATCAGGGACCAACATTTGGCATCAGAGCTGGTTGATATTTTTTAATATCAGATCGGAACCAAAAATTTCGTAAGTCGTATAGATCTCAAAAATTATTTTTATTCGAAATAATTTTGTTTTCAAAATAAATAAATTATTTTTGATCAAAAATTGTTTCAAGTCAAAAATTAAAATATTTTTTGAAACACTTAAATTTTAATCTTATTAAAGATGAGTACACAGAAAATGACGAGCATTAAAATTCTAGAGTTTGATAGAGATCACTACAATTTGTGGATGCACAAAATGCTACTATTTATTGAGATTGCCAATCCCAAGTATGCATTAATTTTAGCCAATGGTGTTGAACCCCCAATAACAGTTATTCTCCAACATGAGATAGATGGGGTCTTAATTCCTCACAGACAGTTGCTAAAAAGTCCAACTAACTATACATAAGAAGAAAAAGAAGTTATGTCCTTGGACAACAACCTCAAACTCATATTGATAGAATCCATAAACTACGTCATGTACAATCACGTGGTCAACTATAAAAATGCCAAACAGATCTGGGATACAATAGAGATTATCAACGAGGGGACTGAGGGAGTCAAAGAAAATAGACTGGAAATCCTGACCTCCCAGTACGAGCAGTTTAGATCCAACTCTGGTGAGGGTATCTCTGAGGTGTTTCAGAGATTGAATAAACTGATAAACGAGCTCAACCTGAATGAGAAGTACTATCAGAATTAGAAGGTCAACAGGAAGTTTTTGCTAACCTTACCCGAGCATCTGGAACAAAGGATCACAGCAATCCGGGAGTCTAGGGATATGAAGGAGGTAACCCTAGAAAGACATATGAATTGGAACAGATCCAGACCAGAGAAATGTATGGAAGAGGTAAGGTACTAAATTCCTCCAAAGAACTGATAGTGGAAGCACCAGAGAAGAAAGAAGTGAAGGCTGTTGTACCTTCTAACAGCTTAGTGGAGTATGTGGTTCCAGAATTTGGACATACTTCAGATAAACAAAAAGATGGTGAGTTTTACTCTTTAGAAGAACTAAATCAACTAGAAGATGAATCTCTAGCTATGGTTGCCAGGAGGTTTGTCAATATGAGATTCTGAAGAAATTCCTCCTACAGAGTTAAGTCAAAGTTTGAAAGATTCTAAAAAGGAGGTTCTTCAACAACTGTATCAAAGAGCGGCTACAAGACCAGCTTAGTTGATAGAAGCAAGTTTCGTTACTTCAACTGCAATGAGCTAGGCCACTTTGCAACATAATGCAAGAAGCCTAAGCAAAGAAAGAAGAGAGAGTCTTATGAAGAGTGCAAGGAAAAGTATGATGCACTGGTGAAAAATCATCAAAGCAAGTCTTATCTAGAAGAGGACAAAAATTGGGATGACTCAGACAATGATGATGAGGGAGATCTGGGAAATCTTGCTCTTATGGCTTCATCCAAGGATTCACTGTCTCGCACCCGACAAAGAGGAATATATGTAAATCCCTCTTGTCCTAAAATGTTTGATTTGCTAGGTAAAGAACTAGATGGTGAAAGAGATAAGTTTAAAAAACTAATTCTCGCAAATAAAGTCTTACATGATGAGACTGATGTTGTAAACATGTTAAAAAACAAATGTAAGAAATTGACTGAGGACTTAGCTTTTCAAGTCAATAGAGTCAGTTGCTATGTTGAAGTTGAAGCCTATCTCAGAAATTAAATAGAAGAAGAGAAGAAGAAGTGTCTAGCCTATAAGAATTCCTCTTATATTGTAAAGAACCTAATTGACCAACAGGAGATAAATCGAAAAGTTGGTATAGGCTTTGAGTACAATAAATCAGTAGGAAAGCTAAGCAACATAACCCCATTCAGAAAAAGTGCTGAAGAAAGGGATATCCCATATGTTGTTAAAAACACACCTAAACCTCTTTTCATAACCCCAATAGATGAACCAATCCTTGAGATCTCTATCTTAATTGCATATGAAATGAAGTTAGAAGATCTCGAGGAAGAAAAGAAAAGAGAGGAACAGGCTAAGGACATACAAGGAGTTAGTGTCCAAAAAGAGAAGAGTGCACCTCAAACACCAGTGAAAGATGTGGGAACTTCTAAATTTCCCAATCCTGGTATAGGTGCTAAAGACTTAAAGAATAATGTGAACAGACCTAATACATTTGTTAATAGTAGGAATAGTAACAACATATATCATTCTACTGAGAACTTTAAAACTGCTGATAAAGCTGAAGTAGAAACTGTTAAGAGTCCTACTGTTTTGAATAACATGCATATTATTGATGTATGCCATAAACCTTGTGGTATTTTAAATTATATGTTATGTGCTTTTAATGCTATGATTGATTATTTCAAATGCATGATTGCTAATAAAGATAACATGACACCTAGACAACACATCAATAATAAATTTATAAAATCCAAGACTGCAATTCCTTCACCTATCAAGAAGGAAACATATATTCCTAAGTCTAAATAGAAAGTTGTTAAGACTGTTTATAGGAAGGTAAGTACAGTCAAGGTGGATGATACTGTTATTCGAAAAGGATCTATTGTCAAAGTTGACAAAGGTTAGTTCTTTAAGTATGTCGGGTCCAATCAATTTTAGGCTCCGAAGATGAATTAATCCGTTTGATATTTGCAGGGAGTTAACAGGTAAACCGGGTTGTATGGATCCTGGACAACGGATCTTCAAGGCATATGACTGGAGATAGAGCCCTGCTATAAAACATGGTTGAAAGAGTTGGACCAATCATCACCTTTGGAAATAACAACAAAGTAATGACTATGGAATATGGCAAGACTGGAAATGTTATCATTGAAAACGTCTCTTTAGTGGAAGGACTTAAGCACAATCTACTCAGCATCAGTCAATTCTGTGATAAAGGATATAAAGTAAACTTTATCAAGGAGAAGTGTTTAATAGCTCATTCTAAAGACGACAAACTGACCTTACGTGGAGTAAGGAAAAGAAACTTGTACGTAACCGATCTCAACTCAGGAACTGAAGATGAAGCAAACTATTTCTATTCAAAGACTTCATCAGAAGAAAGTTGGCTATAACACAAGAAACTCTCACATCTGAATTTCAAAACTATGAACTCTCTAGTCAAGAGGGATTTGGTGAGAGGACTGCTTCCGATGAAATTCACACAAGAAGGATTGTGTGAGGCATGTCAGAAAGAGAAGTCAAAGAAAGAAAGCCACAGAGACACATACACTACAAATATTACCGAACCACTTCAACTCCTACATGGATTTATTTGGTCCAGTCAATATTATTTCTATGTCAAAAAAAAATATGTCTTAATGATTGTAGATGACTTCACAAAGTACACATTGGATTTATTCTTGAACTGTAAGGATGAAACTCCATAGTTGGTGATTGATCATGTAAAGCTAATTGAGTTAGATTCAAAGTTAGTTGTCCGAGCAATCAGATCAGATAATTGGACAGAATTCAAGAATGAAATTCTAAATAACTTTTGCTAAGACAAGGGGATAACAAGAAAATATTCAACACCAAGAACTCCGCAACAGAATGGAGTTGTAGAAAGGAAAATAGAACCCTGATTGAAGTTGCAAGAACAATGTTAAGTGAATCAAGGTTACCTATCTACTTCTGGGCTGAAGCAATAAACACAACATGTTACACCCAGAATCGAACTCTGATCAACAAAGATCATATGAAGACACCCTATGAATTAATGGTTGGCAAGAAACCAACACTCAAGTACTATCATGTATTTGAAGCCAAATATTATGTGCTGAATGATGGAGATGAACATTATGGCAAGTTCGAGGCCAAAGCACATGAAGCTATTTTTGTCAGTTATTCAAGAAGAGCATATAGGGTGTACATAATTGATCAACACCAAGTAAAAAAAGTGTCTACTTTTGATGACACTAAACTCCCATGTATCCAAACTGAAGATTCTTCTGAGTCATTAAAATTTGATAATTATCCAGACTCACATCCTGATGACGAAGAAGAACCTGAGGTCGCAACAAGAAATGATGATGACAATAATGATAATGATCCAGGTAATAGTGGTGGAAACAATGGTAACACTGGAGATACTACTAATACTAGTGGTGGATCAACAAGTCAGGGGGAGATGATGGATCTACAGGCAGAACATAACATCACAATGTATATCGAGGCGAATCATCAAGATCAAACCTACTAAGGGAAATGATATGGAGCAGAGATCATCCTTTTGAATTGATCATAAGTAATCCAGATGTTGGAGTTAGAACTAGAAGTGCTGAAGGGTTTGGGGCATGAAAACGCAGCGGAATTAACATAAAAACAATAAAAATCGAAACCTAATCGCAGGATCCATGTATAACGTTGGATGATTATGGTGAAGAAGTCTGTACCTTAACATATCTTTCCATATGTTGTTTAATGGAGGTCCAGAAAAGATGAATCATAGCAGTCCTTTGTTGCAAAGATCTGCTCTCCAAAGAAGTCCACACGAATACCCGATCATCCTATGATCATCAGAGTCGGTATTAGCCGAATTGTTTGTCTATCTCTCTCTCTTTCTCTAGCCTCTCTTGATGTTGAGCAGCTAAGGTTTTTCTCTAAAAATGAAATCTGATGATTAAACCCTAATACAATACATCATTATGTATATATAAGGGAGAGAGAGATTTTGGGTCTAACCATAATCCATGTGGTTTCCAAATCCCATTATGACTTTGGGTTATTATTATTATTAAATGTAAATTCTAATATAATTAATCAAGTCCCACTTAATTAATTCAATAATTAAATTCGAATAATAATAATACTTATTAAATCCGAATTCTAATATAATTAATCAAGTCCCACTTAATTAATTCAATAATTAAATTCGAATAAACAATAATATATTTAAATTCGTAATTTAAATAAACCTCCGTTTTGACGTTCTTTGTGTGTGACCCTTTAGGTTATTATTACGTTGGCAATAATTTTATTATCTAATAATAAAATTATAAACAATGAGCGGCATCTAGTAATACATCATTGCTACCCAAGTAACAATAATAATTGGTGATTCAATTAAACCTTTCGTGAATAATGTTCCATGTAATATAATCCCTTTAACCTTATATTATAGATCAAACTCGAGGCATGTATAGTGTCATCCTCTTCAACGTTTAATCTCGGTTTCCTTGATCAATGAGTAGACTATTTAAACAAATCAATATTTGAGCATGGCCATGCATTTCATAGTCTCACTCAATCAAGAGGCCAATAATATCACTCCTAGAATTGGAGGGTTAAATCCTATATCTATCATTCATATTCCTCATACGATTCATAGCATACCCAATGTACACCTTTATCATTACCCGGTTAAAGGTAACTTTGAGTGTAATCAAAGTATATTAATTCTCGTATAGAAATATAATGATTTCAAGTCAGAGGATCATTACATCATTATCACAGTGAGATTTCTTATGACACTTATTAACATGTAGAATCTCACGGCGGGTCTTTCCAGTGTCATGTATTGATACATACACTTATGTTCTTGACTTTAGTATCACCATACCTATGACCAATGAGATGTGGTCATCCGTCAACAAACATACTAGTCTTATTGCATTATTATTGTCCTTAAATAATAATACTTGACTAGGGAATTTTAGGAATAAAATACTATTCATATAATCTCATTTTTAAGTCACATACTTAAAGATATATATTACGTATTAATATTCCAAGGACATTTATTATTCTTTCAATTTATAACGCAGTAAATAAAGACATAATAAATATTAATTAAATAATCATATAAAATATAATCCTTATTTGTTTTCAATAAAACATTAAAAGTATTGTCTCTAGGACACCAATACTATCNAATATATTTAAATTCATAATTTAAATAAACCTCCGTTTTGACGTTTTTTGTGTGTGACCCTTTATGTTATTATTACGTTGGAAATAATTTTATTAACTAATAATAAAATTATAAACAATGAGCGGCATCTAGTAATACATCATTGCTACCCAAGTAACAATAATAATTGGTGATTCAATTAAACCTTTCGTGAATAATGTGCAGTGTAATATAATCCCTTTAACCTTATATTATAGACCAAACTCGAGGCATTAATTGTATCATCCTCTTCAACGTTTAATCTTGGTTTCCTTGATCAATGAGTAGTCTATTTAAACAAAACAATATTTGAGCATGACAATGCATTTCATAGTCTCACTCAATCAAGAGGCCAATAATATCACTCCT
>QRFB01003531.1:0-24717 GCA_008931105.1 Oenanthe javanica | reverse complement strand
AAGTCATAAGAAAGACTCACAGTGATAATGGTGTAATGATCCTTCGACTTGAGATCATTATATTTCTGGAGGAGGATTAATATACTTTGACTACATTAAAAGTCACTTTTGACCGGGTGATGATAAAAGTGGACATCGGGTAGCCCCCAGCTGGGGTCGAGCTGACCTATTCAGAAATCATCAATTTCTGAACTACAGATCATATCTGAACTACAGATCATATTTTATTTTCGAAGACCAGTCCTATTCAGAAATCATCAATTTCTGAACTACAGATCATATCTGTTGGCCTTTTTAATCATACATATCATGTCATGGCAGAAGCATAGCAGTCTCATAACAGGCATGGCAGTCTCATAACAGGCATGGCAGTAGCATAGCAGAAGCATGGCAGTGGCATAACAGATTATGACAAAGCAGTAGCATGGCATGGCAGTCACCAAAACAGGCATGTATGCATCAAATACATAAAACACGTAACCAAATCAGTCCCTTATACACGTAGCTCTGATGCCATTGTTGGGTTCCGAGGCATAAAACGCAGCGGATTAAACGTAAATATAACGAAAAATTTCGGAACCCTAACGCAGGATCATGTATAAGATTGACAGATTATGGTGAAACGGAATCATACCTTTGTCTGGTCTTGACTTACACGAACTCAACGGAGATCCTAGCTTTCACGACTTGTGTCTTCCTCTCGAAAGCACCTCTATGGTATCCACACGAGCACCTTCAAGAACGTCTCACGATCTTGATTACGGAATGGATGTACTAGCCTCCTTTGATGATTTCGAATTCTGCCTCTGCCTTTTCTCTCTGCCTTTGCTGCTGCTAGGGTTCGTTTTTCTTAAAAACTTAATCCTTATTAACCCTACATTATCTATTTATAATGGTTGGTTAATAGGCCCATAATAGCAACCCATAACAGCAAAGCCTAACCCATGTAGGTTTAGGATTAAATAATAAAACCGAATTTTATTATTTAATTAATAACTAAGTCACACTTAATTATTAATGGCAGAATTCAAATTCGAATTTATATTATTTCAATTAATTAAGTCTCACTTAATTAATATAATAAAATTCAAATAATCATCAATTAATTTAAATCTATAATTTAAATTAACTATTCCTTTAAGTGCTCTATGTGTGTGACCCTATAGGCTATTATTTAATTAGCAATAATTTTATTCTCCAATAAAATTATAAACAATGAGCGGTATCTAGTAATACATCATTGCTACCCAATTAAATAATAATTAAATCGTGATTCGATAAAACCTTTCGTGATTAATGTTTCCGTGTAATATAATCCCTTTAACCATATATATTATAGATTAAACTCGAGGCATGTATTTAGTCATCCTCTTCAACATTTAATCCGGGTTTACTTGATCCATGAGTAGACTATGAAAACAAATCATTATTTGAGCACGGCCATGCATTTTATAGTCTCACTCAATCAAGAGGCCAATAATATCTCTCCTAATTATAGGAGGGTTAAATCCTTTATCTATCATTCATATTTCTCATACGACTCATGATATACCCGATGTCCACTTTTATCATTACCCGGTCAAAGGTAACTTTTAATGTAGTCAAAGTATATTAATCCTCGTATAGAAATATAATGATCTCAAGTCAGAGGATCATTACACCATTATCACTGTGAGTCTTTCTTATGACTTTATTAAACATGAAGAATCTCACTGTGGGTCTGTCCAGTACCATGTACTCCTGCATGTACCTATGTGTTGACTTTAGTATCCCCATACTTATAACCAATGAGATGTGGTTATCTGTCAAACAACATACTAGTCTATTTATGTATTATTATTGTCCTATAATAATAATACTCGACTAGGGACATTTAAGAATATGATATATTATATAATCTCAAGTTCAAGTCATGTACTAAACTATACAATGTGTATCATGATTCTAAGGACATTTATTATGCTAACAAATATATCGCAGTAATTAAAGTCATAATAAATATGTTTATTGAATAATCAATTGACATAAAGGTTTATCAAAATAAACATTGTATTGCCTCTAGGGCACAAACACCAACAAAAAGCACAAGCAGAATCCAAGTCTGCCTCTGTAACATAATAGTTGATAATCGTGCAGAAAGATGTTGAAAATGTTAAATCCTTCATTCTCCTAAAAACTCAAAATATCCAGAACGTACAAAGTCTCATTGCTAAAGATTTAAAGGAGATCGGTAACATAAACGAATGAATTAATGATGTTGAAAGAAGCTTGAATCTGACGATTATTGAAAATGAAGAAATCTCAACAAAATGATTCAACAAGTTGGATGAGGGGATGGTACATCTGAATGAAGGGATGAAGCAGGTCTATCTGACCATGAAAAAACTAGTCAAATCTTTTGAAGCTTCTAAATCTGTAGAGGATCCCTCAACTACGGGGGAGAAATGAAAGGAGAAAGTAGCTGAAGATGAAGGGGCTGCTAAAGACAAAGGAAAAGCAAAGCTGTATTCTAAAGAAAAGTTTGAGTCTTATGTTCCAGAACCAGAAGAATAGTAATATGTTGATAAATAATTTATTAATGAATCATTCAATCCTGACTACTGTAGAGCAGAGGAAGAAGCTGCTTTTGATGAGGAATTTCTATTTCCAAAAGAGAAAGAGTCTGATCCTACCTATGAAGAGGCCATGAGGAAATTAAAAGAAGACATCAAAACGAGGCATACTGAGAAACTAAAAGCTCTGGTCAAGGAAAAAGCACAGGCTGAAAGGGAAGCAAGTCAAGAGAAACAGAACCTTTGGGATGTTGATGTGAAAGAGAAAAAGAAGGATGTGCAGCTTAAAATTGGAAAGAAGTGGGACATAGCAAGAGAAATCATAAAAAAACTACAGAAGGGTTCATTTGAAGGAAAGCATCTTAAGTCAATCATTGAGCATCTGGAAAATTCAAATGACAACATTGATAACTTCATGAAAGCACTGAAAGAAGAAGTGGACTATATCACTTTCATAGTGGATCACATTCTTGAAGAGTGGCAGATTTTAGTCTACACTCACAGGAATGGTACATTCAGAATCTCCTTGGAATTTTTCAGACAGAGAAGCTTATCATTGATATGGACCAAGTTGAATAAAGTCAAAAGAAGTTCAGAAGAGAATGAGCTTCTGAGAGATAGACGTAGAGACTTTGCAAGAGCTGTTAGTCCTCAAATCTTATATGATCCTCATGAAGTAAGATTATTCTCTAACAAGCTACATCAAATCATGAAGCTAGATGAGGAGTCATTGAAGGGCTATAAAATCAAGTATATGGTTGAAGTTGAAAAGATGTTGAGATCTAAAGGGTTCAGATCCCAATCCAAGATTGATGCTGCTGAGAAGATCAGAAACTACTGTTTGTCCAAAAAGATTCCTTCGTACATCAGGCAAATGCCAAAGATAGATTCAACTCAGCCATATGATGTAGAAGAAGAGGCAGTAGATCCAGTTGAGCTAGAAGTATAATGGAAATTAGCTTGTGCTAAGCAAAGAAGATTATATGGAGAACCCATTGCAATCGGAACATTAGAATCTG
The DNA here is from genome assembly GCA_008931105.1 of Oenanthe javanica. Taxonomy (NCBI): domain Eukaryota; kingdom Viridiplantae; phylum Streptophyta; class Magnoliopsida; order Apiales; family Apiaceae; genus Oenanthe; species Oenanthe javanica. The sequence continues at coordinate 21,146 of QRFB01003531.1, read as the reverse complement.
AAGAGGTACTAAGGACACCAGTTCATAAAGTTTCAAACCTAGAAGAAGGTGAAGTTGATATGTCTGAAGACTGAAGAATTAGATAGGTCAAGATAGAAAAAATGTAATATTTGTTCAGTGCTAGAGGAACATATATCTTGTATTTATCTTTCAAAACATGAATCTGGAAAACTGTTAAATATAATACTAGAACTTTTTATTATTTACAGTTTATACATGTCGTATTACTTTCTTAGTTATTTCAAATATAACTTGCAAGACTTTTTTAGGGGTCCGCACCCTCATCCAAATTGTATGTGTAGCATATCCATAAATTGTTCATCAAAACGCCATGATTAAAAATTGTTAAGAAATACTAAGAGTAGAGAGATGGAAGAAGCTTAGAAGGATTGGGCCTTAGGAGAAACTATCACCTCAAGTTTATGAAAGACCGGTGACTTGACCTCAGGGTCAGAGAGAAATGCTTGGCCTCTGGCCTCAAAGTTGGAACCTTAAACCGCAGGTTCCCTTACCACCTTAGCAGGGACCTTCTCAAAAGGAGTGACATGCTTAGAGGTTTCCTTGACATCTTTATTCTTTTGGATGCCCTCCATAATTGTCAGATTTTCGTCACCCATCAGAGACCGATCCAAGTTCAAGAAGAGTTCTAGATTTGTGGAAATATAATCCCTGACGGCATGGTTACAGCCGTCGGTGTACTTGGACTTCTCCCTATCCACTTGGGTGGTCGTGTAGATGTTGATCATTGTATTGAGGTCATCCACCTTCTACTGAACGCTGCTAACTTGGATTACAACTCCTCTCTCTCCTTGTCTTGGCTCCCCACCAAGGAATCCAACGGCTTCTTCTCCTTTTGCCACTTAGCCTCACTTATTTTGAGCTTATCGACGGAGTCTTTCAGCTTCCTCTTCATCTCCTCCATCCTTTGGGCCTTGGTCATCAATAGCATCAACTCGTCCCTGAGCTTCAAATCCCCATTGACAGTTTCCATGATCGTATCATCAAATTTGAGCTTCAAGAATAAGCTCTGAGCATTGGCATAGGTAATGGCCTGCGAGACATCGACCAGTTTGATCTTATACCACTAAGCCAAAACACTGGAAACCACATGGTTTTCAAGCATATCCATCATGTATGGGAAGAGCGGGAAGGTTTTGGGTTCGTTAGTCTCTTGGGACACTAGAAGCTTGGCCTTCTTTGATTGGTGAGAACTAGGGTTTCTCGAAGGCTCTAAGGAGATCTTACGTTTGGAAAAGGAAGATGACTTCTCATATGTTGGAGCCCCAGCTTTGGATCATATCACTAGAGAGGAGAGATGACCAAGTTCGACATATATTTCATCTTTGTAAAGATCTTCATACTTCACGGATTGTTACAAAAATTTGAGAACACCGGAGGCCATATCTGAGAAGACACGAGATCAAGAAAAAAGTATCAGAATAATAGAAAGAAGTAATATATGTGAATACAGTTATGAAAGTAAATGTATAAGTGAATGATAAAAAATGCAAACATATGATGTTGATGATATGACAAGAAAGGAATGTGAACCTCTATTTTGGGAAGACCCATCTGTAATACCCTCCATACCAACTGGTGTTGAAGGGTCATCCCCAAACTTCATTCTAGGGTCAACATGCTAGCAAAATCTCCTAGCCTGGATGCAAATTTCAGAGCTCTCTTAGCTCTTTAAAGCTTTTTTCTTGTTAAGGGGTCTATATTGGAACCACTATTGAAATAACAATGAAGTTGAGGTCAGAATAAATGAATGACTATTGTTAGGATGTTTCTGGTCACCCGGGACTCTTGGTGGTGGAGGCGGTTCTTATTTGCCCATTGTGCATCGTTAGTTTTCGGGGATATTTTGTGATAATGGTATCCCATGTTCTGCTCTACCTTCACGTTCCTAGTCTACCAAGTCTTGCTGGCACTTTCCCATTCCTAGTCTATCAAATCCTAGTCTAGCTTCGAATTCCTGGTCTACCTTGGCATTTCTGGTCTACCAAATCTGTGACGCCCCCAGATACGGGGTCAGGAATCTAGGTTGTCACTGTCCAATTTCCACAACAATAATACTCCCATGCTTTAACAATTACAATAACTAAACACAAAAACAGTAACCCCAAACCTAATACACAACTCAAGTTATAGTCTCAGGAAACGAACTTAAAATAATAACAGTTATTATAATCCAAATGTAATAAACTCAGGATCTCATGTTACTAATATCACCTCTACCTGAAGTTACATTAGGAGTAAACAATGGTTCAACATTTATTAATACCTTGCATATTTTACAATAATTATTAGGATTCTAAACTGAAATCCTATCTACCTTACATCGCTTGTAGAAGCCTTGAACCTGACTAATTCAAGCTCGAGCCTTTCCTTTCTTTTGAATCCCCTGGACAAGTCTTATTGCAAGATATAAGGTTTACAAAAAAAACAAGAATGAGCTAAAGAATGCTCAGCAAGTTATTTATCAGAATATTTCAAGGAAAATGTGATAGCCATAATTATCCCAACTGGATATTCAACAATAAAAGTATACAACTTGCAATATGAGTGAAGATGTATAACCAATTATATCTCGACAATAAAGGAATCAGAGTNAATATTTCAAGGAAAAGGTGATAGCCATAATTATCCCAACTGGATATTCAACAATAAAAGTATACAACTTGCAATATGAGTGAAGATGTATAACCAATTATATCTCGACAATAAAGGAATCAGAGTTCACGAGACAAGAAGATATTCATGATAAGAATGCAGTTCAAATTACAGCAATACAACAATTTAAGTTCACAATTTTGGGAACAACAGAATCGATAATTTAGCACGATGATATCAACCACAGAGTACCATTCATTTGAGCATCAATAAGAAAGCAGTTCAAGATACAGCGAAAGTACAAATGAACGTTCAGCAATTCCCATTAACACTCTCAGTAACTAGCACCTTGGCTTTCGTTATAGTGTAGGAATAATCAGGTTCAACAGTTCCCATTAACACTATTCTTAACTTAGCGCCTTGGCTTTTGTTACAGTGTTAATGTCAAATTCCAATTGGAAGAGGGGACTATGATTGGAGATTTTTCAACGCCCTACTGTACGCGATGATCAGTCGCATTGTACAATAGAAGAACCAGTCACTTTCTGTACTAGTAGAAGGACAACCCCTTATCGGGACGTCACCCTAGGCAACTCATGGGCCTTTAATTATGCTGGGTCGTGCGTCACTCGACCTCTTACGCAACCTTACTCCAGTCCCTGTGAATATGTAACAACATAGCTCAGTCTGGAAGGAACAGTATATCCAAAATTTCCAGACTCACAATCATCCTCTCTAGGATTTCAATCATCAGATCATAGATTCACTTCCGAACTTTGGTGGAAGTAATCTCGTCGTGTGTGGGTTGACTCTTAGTCAACCAATCAACAAAACAAAACACTCGAATCAAGAAGACTCAAGAACACAACCCGGGGAGTCGTTACTATATTTTATAATAACCATAATAAAGTGTATTTAATTGGAGCTAGATATAAGTTTCAAAAGNGAATCAAGAAGACTCAAGAACACAACCCGGGGAGTCGTTACTATATTTTATAATAACCTTAATAAAGAGTATTTAATTGGAGCTAGATATAAGTTTCAAAAGACCCATGTATATACGGGAAGAATGTCAGGATTATTGATTCGTTCCCTAATGTGGGGTCGTTAACCCAAAAATAACTGCAGAATATTTTATTGGTAATTAAATAACCAATATTAAATTAAAAATAATATTTAAAGCATTTCCCGGAAGCTCCATTATATTTTAAAAATTCACAAAATATTTGAGTAAGGATTAGGGTTCTATACTAACCCTCAACCCTTAGTAAACTGGGATATTAGATATAATCGGAGTCAAACAATTTTTAAATATTGTTTTGCTGAAAACAATTTAACAACCACTGTCTTTTAAAGAATCCCAGTATTGAAATTATTTAAAAATAATATTTAATATTATTTAAAAATAATCAAAGAATATAATTATAATTAAATAATTTTATTTTCCTTGATCCACGTTATTTAAATAATATTTAATTAATATTAAATAATATTTAAATAATCCAAAGTGGAATTGAAAACCTTTCGTTCATAAAGAAACACGGGATCTCAGACTTTTTAAATAATATTTAATTAATAATTAAATATTAATTAATAATTAAAAGAATGGTTGAAAATAATTAAATCGATGATCTTCATTAATCATCTCATAATACTCAAATAGATTTTTGAATTGAAATATTCTGGTAGTACCTACTACCATTGAAAATACTCGACTATCCCCGGTTAACCATCGAGTACCCTGAATGGTAACTCGACGCACAGAACAAATATTCAATCTGGTTACATTCATACTATAACTTTTTGAGAAGTTCAGAGTAGTAGAAGGATCAAGTTATAAATGAATAAAACAATTCAAGGTGAAATGACAATGTGCATTTTCAACAACAACAATGAGCTAAGTAATTCCAAACACAACAGAAATGTATAATCAAAGAACTTATTATCAAGTCAAAGATATCAAGAATTTTGACATCACCATGAATCAATAATATTCTGATAGGGAATAAAATGATAGAGTTGGAAACTTGCCTAGAGTCCAAGGAATGCTATTCCAACTTCTCCACGTTCCGGGTACTCTATAATCATATAAGAACGCAGTCTTAGTATACATATGTATGTATTAGGTTAATTGTAAATTTATACAATTTACTCCACATTTTGCCCGGTACTTCACCTCCTCGGGCCTACTTTAGCTATTCGAAAAGTTATCTTGACAATGCTTTTTAATCATGTTCCTTACATCTACATGTAGTCATGATATTCCTAAATAACTTCCGTTACTTGACCGACTCGAGACAAGTCCTCTAACTTGCTCGAAATCGTTTCCCAAAACGGTGGTTTTACCTTTATCTTATGTTCATTTCACTTAACACCCTGTTTTCTAGCATTTTTAATAAATTAGAAATTAATCCAATTGACATGAATCCTACTGTGAGATCATCTTTGTACCACCAATAACATGACATAAATATTTCAATTCGAGCTAAGGTTGTTAGCTAAGTGAAACAATTCTCCAAAGTTCAATGTTTAAGCAATTCGTAGGATATGAACAACCTTTACTAAAATAGATATATCTCCTAGCTCGTTAATCCAATCGACTCACCGTTTGAGGCTACGCAAACTAGAGTCCAATTATAACATAGAACCAGAAAATACAAAGTCCAGAAATAGTTTTAAGTCATCCGAACAATTCATCCAAAACAGGGCTCCAGAATTACCCTTTCTGTGATTTACGGTTACATAACTTGTACTCTACCAATTTTAATAAATCAGATTTTACTCTTTTTAATCCAATTCTTCTTCCCACGTAATATCAGATGTTCCTAGTATTTAAAATAAAAGGTTTATGATTTATGTAATCCCCTAACTAGGGTGATCACAGCTTCAAAGTTCAAGGAAAACAGGATTTTCATTTTCTGCGCTACCGTTACTAAATCGACCATAACTTTTGGCTCGTAACTCCGAATGACGCAAAATTAGCGCTCAAACGATCTAGAGACTAACTACTATCCAGTAATTTCATCAAACTGCCCAGACCAGACAAAAAATGTTCCAAGATTTTCTGGACAGTGGGCAGCAGACAGGGGAAGCAAAATTTTGGCATGGTAACGTTTATAAACTCATCGTTTTCCATTTTTATTCAACTCCAAATCAACCAACAAAAAATCTCAAACTCCTCATTCAACATCAACAATCATCATACTACCACTTTAAGCCAAAAAAATCTGTCCACATTATTATTTATAATTCAAAATCAAATGGACAATTCTTGTGTTTCTAGGATCAACCAAGCTCAATACATACTACCCATAACATATATAAGCTATTACAATCATCAACCAATCCAAATGAATCAAAGAATCAAAGAAAATAAATTCTTATTTTCTGAGTTACTATTCATCGTCACTTTCTAGTTGCAAAAGGAGTAAGCTAGAGATGGTGGTTGCTTGAGATGTTACCTTAGATGGGTAAAGTTTGGAAATACCTTTCTTTTAAGCTATTAAGCTATGAAATCCATGAAGAATCTATGAAGTTTTGATTTTTCTTCCCTTCCTCCTCCATGAAGCTCTCGGCTGAATATTGATGAAGAAGAGAGAAAATGAAAAAGTGATATCTGTGGTGTGTGGTGGAAGCTTGATATTTAATAAGGTTCGTGCAGTAGTCGCGTAAGTTCCCGACTTCGTTTTAATCACTCGTTCTTGTTCTTTCTTCTTACATCTAATTAAATCTTAAAACTCAAAACCTTATTTTATAATTCAAGGTAGTGTTTTGATCTTCGTTTTCCTAACGATTCGCGACGACAAGTTCAACAATGATTACTTGTTCCGAGAGTTTTAATAAAACTACTCTCCACTGAAACACTACCCACTAACTTTTATTTGTCATATAGGATTCCTTATATCCCATTTTATTTATCCAAAAAGGTTCGGATGCAATTTTTCAGATAACGTATCTTAAGGAAGTCATGCATATACTACGCATACTACTTAAAATACGAACCACTATATAATCTCAAGTTACCCGTCTCTGAATTCTGACGAGTCCTACATACGATTATATATTCCCTAGGTTAATAATATAGCTTTGAAACTAATTTCAGACGAAATAAATATTCCTCCACATTTTTGGTACTGATATGGCCCCAAAACGGTTAGAAATTAAGTTGCGAATCTTCGAATTTTGACGAAGCATACATACGTTCATTTATTCCATAGATTAGGAATATCTTCTTCGAATATTTATTTTGAAACAAATAAATATTCCCACATCGTTTCCACATAGTACCACCAGGTTAGGGTCAAATAAAAGTTGCCACTTTCTGAATTCTGAATTGATTTACATACACTCATTTATGTCGTATATTAATAATACGACTTCATATCTTAAGCTCTCTTCAAGCGATAATTCAGATAAAATTGTTCACTAATAAAAAAAATGAAAAATTTTATCCAAAAATTCTTAATAATCCCAACGTCAGAAATACGGGTTATTACAGTCTCTCCTCCTTAAAAGGATTCCGTCCTCGGAATTTGCACGAGAACAATTGAGGTTACTATTTTCATACCTCGCATTCTAGTTTCTAGGTTGAGACTTCAACCTTCTTGGTTTCGTACAACCTCCTCAGCATTATTACTTCACTTTTCACCATTTGTTCTATTCAGTCGATGATATCTATAATTTCGTATTTTAACGCATGCTTAACGTCCATACTATAGTTTCCTAATACGAACGTATGGAATGCACGATGGATTCGTTAAAATTGGGACGGAACACCCCTCTTTGTACATGTTCTTAATATACTTCAAGAACTTGAACGATTCCATACTCCTCGAGCTTAAACTCTCTTTCTTACCAAATCTCGTTATTTCTTTCCACGATAATACATTCAGTAATACGAAGTCTTTCGCTTCATACTCTCTGCCTTTCCTGGCTTGATCACCAAATTCGTTTTCTCTATCTTGAGTTATCATTAATCGCTTTCAATACTACAACTTGTATCCCATGCCTGTCAAACCGATCCTTGTCCACACTTATTTATCATTCATTCAATTGCCCCTAGTAAAAGGTAGATTGACATCTTTTCTTAGGTACTTAATCTTCAAAAAAAACAGCATGCCTATATGTGAGTGATAACTAGCGTCGTATGAAAGGTATATCCGTAGTAAGTAACTACCACCACTCCTTTTGAAATCCAAGGTACAAACTTTCTATAAAAAGATAACCTTGTACATAATGATCTTTTCAATGAAGATCATCGAAACAAATGATCAGAGTGATTAGAAGATCAATAAACTCATTTTTAATGTATATGAGAGATAAGGAAGAAATTAATTTGGATATGACTGAGAACAACCATATTTGTACTCAAGATGACCAGTCTTTAGTACTTTCTGGCTAATAATACATAATCGAGTGGTTGCCCACCAGACTTTTGTCACACAGACAAAAAGTCACACCATATGCATTGTTTATCTCAATCGGATGAAAAATAGTTAACATTTAGAAGAAAATGATTTTGAAAGGGAGAGAAAATATATTTTTAAATTCTCATTCCTTAATGCCTTACGAACTCAATATACAACAGTCCCTACTCATTTAGGAACCTATTGAAAAAATCCCCAAATTTCTTATTTCCCATTTCTATTCTTTCCGAATGAATAAATCTTTAAGAATCTTATGGTCTTTGTACTTTCTCCATTTCTACCCATTCGAGTGATGTTTCCACAGCTTAATTACAACCGTTATGGCTATTTCCTTCAATTCATCAGTAGGATACCTTAATTCATGTTTCTCCCGTTACTCAGACGCATACAAACTTATTTCTACTATGTTGCATCCGCGCACAATCATTCCCTTACAAGACATATCATCATTAATTACAAGATTCACCTTTTATCATCTGGTTCTTACCACATGAGGACAATTACTCATATTTATTCTTCACTTTCCTCAAACTTCCTTCACCACTTACTATATGCCTCAAAAATTTAAACTCATTTTACCCAAAACTCACTCTTACAGAATTTGTCATCCAACCACTTTTCTCTTAAGATTTTCTGATGATATATATATTTTACCTTCGGGTTATTCCTTCACCTTTAGCCAGATCAGGATATCCTCTATGAAGACTACGACAACTTGTCCAATTATTTCTTACAACTCCAATTAATCTTTAGAAGGTACAGGTGCATTCATTAATACAAACTACCTCATCAAAGACTCACACTGTCTTTATCGCGTGCTAAATGCCATACTTGGCATACTATCTAGGTAATTCTTTAGTTGGTAATAACCTGTCCTCCTTTGTTGCTAGGTGCAATCTTCTAGGATGCCTCCAATGCTGAAGTTGCTCCTAACACTAGGTCAATGACGAATGACGTGATCTCTAATGGTGGTAACCCCAAAATATCACTAAGGGTTACATCTTTCAATTCTTTAACTATTGTGTACTTCTCCTTATTGAATAGTTCATTTTTCATATCCATTACTGGTGCCCCACAACTTAACATCTAAAGCGTAATATACTTTTCACTCGAATCTTAATTTAAACCTTCTCAATTTATCTCTATCTTCCAATCCCAACTTTATCCAATGTCAAGAAATCTTAACCTCACTATTTTATTGTTACCTTTAAACATCCTTATTTGGACAATCATCCATTCTCAACATTACATCAATTCNAATTGTTACCATCAGTTTAAACATCCTTATTTGGACAATCATCCATTCTCAACATCACATCAATTCTTCAATCTGGAAGGGACTTAAATCTATGTCAAACCGGTACACCAGTCAATCTTCATACCATATTACATTTCCCTTATTCTCCATATTTAAAACATGTTATCCCTTCTTTTAGGGCAATCATTATCATAACATCTAGACTTTATAATTATAACTTCTTGCTGTCCATTTCACATATTCTCCCATATCAGGCTCAGTGTTTAGTAAGTGAGGCCTCGATTGGCTTGGATGAACCATAATTAACTGTATGCCAACCCGCTCATATTTCTGAATCCACTGTTCTTCCCGAAGTAGAGCTCCAATTCCCTATCAAATGGTTTCTTAGAATCTCCATACATTTTGCTTCCTTTCTAGTCCTCAAATTTCTTTTCCTTTTTCAGCACTTCATTTCCACATTCTATCATAGTTAGTTATTTCCAATATTGTGACTCTATTCTCAATTCACTACTTTTGGGACAATCTTGACAATTCTTTTAGACTTTGATTCATGATCTGATATACTCTTGTTTCAGGTCTAAACTTTAATTACATCTGAATTTACAGATACTTAGGAAACAGTTGCATAATACAAGAAATAGCTATGGCTAAAGAATTCTTTGTTTGACAACGTTCATAAGAATTCTTGCTGAATCAGTGACCTTATTAGGCCTCAACCAAATACCTTTCAAAAATTTAGTATCACCATATATGAATATCGCCAGGGGTTTGCAACTGTCACTTTTCAACATTAGTGTTGTGTACGATCTTTAGGATAATACTAAAAGGATAAATATATTGTCCATTCTATATAGTCTCAATCGAACCGCACCTATGGGTTTATATCTGGATCACCGGACCTTTCCCCGAACCACCTATCTCAATCCAAACCATTTTATCATCAATCACTACTTGAACCGCTCTTTGTTCCGGAATTCCACTATTAAAAGAAGTAGCTCCATACAAGCACTTATGCCATAACTCATTTATACTAGTTAATCCAACCACCATATTTACAATGTGGCGGTCATTCCTACTCCAAGGCTTTCTTTAATTTGAAATCCTTAATATACTCAACACTACATCAAGTGTGTATCTCATCTCTTTGTTGCGACTCTACATTGTATGCATACCATACATCATTTAAATTAAGGCTTTACTTTTTTTACTCTCAGAGAATCCTTAACAAAATCCTCAATATTACTCATATATAGATGGCCATATCCTTTAAGCCATACTACTCCATTTTATCCTGAAACATTCCATTTAAGAGTCTTCTTATTTCTAAATTTTATTAAACTAATGGGAAGGTATTTTCTACAGAAAATTGGGCATGAACTATTCGTATGTTAGACTATGCCCGGTGTAAAAACACCTCAATTACAATCCCAACACATTCACAAATAATCTTGGTCCTTTAGTGACCCCCAACATCAACATCTCATCAGTCACTTATAACATAATGTATACCAAAAGGGAAATAACTATGAGTCACTATATATATATATATATATACATACTTATTCTCGAGTATCCACAAGTCAGTCAACAATAATATCAACGGTCAATATCTTGGACCATCAATCACATTCGCTCCATAACTTGACAAGGGTTTGCTGAAATGCATACTATATCTTCGGCTTATTGCCAATTGATGAAAGATTAGGAAAGATTTAACACGCCATCAATTTGAACACGGTCATCTTAACGATTGTGCCAAGAATGAAGTGGTTCTCTTCGCTCAGTAATGCTCCCCTCAGTCCTGGGGTACTAGCATGCTTAGTGCTACACTTATAGCATATCTAGGCTCCTTTATAAGTGCTCCATAATTCTCAAACTTTCAGTCTCACTCATAAATTCTCTTACTCAGATGAGTCTCCTCAGGCCAGTGTTTGTCATCTTTGTAAAAAAATCTTATTATCTTTCCTAACTATCCTTATATGAGTATATTAGTCTCATATTATAAATCGTTGCTACATCCGATAGCCTGATTATGAACTCGATATGAGCTCACTCTTTATTAATCTTATCCAAACATAACTCTTAACTCTCTCGTTCCTGAGTACTATAACCTAGAGCTCTGATACCATCTCTGTGACACCGCTAGATCCGGGGTCAGGAATCTAGGTTGTCACTGTCCAATTTCCACAACAATAATACTCTCCTGCTTTACCAATTATAATAACTAAACACAAAAACAGTAACCCCAAACCAAATACACAACTCAAGTTATAGTCTCAGGAAACGAACTTAAAATAATAACAGTTATTATAATCCAACTGTAATAAACTCAGGATCTCATGTTACTAATATCACCTCTACCTGAAGTTACATTAGGAGTAAACAATGGTTCAACATTTATTAATACCTTGCATATTTTACAGTAATTATTAAGATTCTAAACTGAAATCCTATCTACCTTACACCGCTTGTAGAAGCCTTGAACCTGACTAACTCAAGCTCCAGCCTCTCCTTTCCCTTGCATCCCCTGGACAAGTCTTACTGCAAGATATAAGGTTTACAAAAAAAACAAGAATGAGCTAAAGAATGCTCAGCAAATTATTTATCAGAATATTTCAAGGAAAAGGTGATAGCCATAATTATCCCAACTGGATATTCAACAATAAAAGTATACAACTTGCAATATGAGTGAAGATGTATAACCAATTATATCTCGACAATAAAGGAATCAGAGTTCATGAGACAAGAAGATATTCATGATAAGAATGCAGTTCAAATTACTGCAATACAACAATTTAAGTTCACAATTTTGGGAACAATAGAATCGAAAATTTAGCACGATGGTATCAACCACAGAGTACCATTCATTTGAGCATCAATAAGAAAGCAGTTCAAGATACAGCGAAAGAACAAATGAACGTTCAACAATTCCCATTAACACTCTCAGTAACTAGCACCTTGGCTTTCGTTATAGTGTAGGAACAATCAGGTTCAACAGTTCCCATTAACACTATCCTAAAACTTAGTGCCTTAGCTTTTGTTACAGTGTTAATGTCAAATTCCAATTGAAAGAGGGGACTATAATTGGAGATTTTTCAACGCCCTACTGTACGCAATGATCAGTCGCATTGTACAATAAAAGAACCAGTCACTTTCTCTACTAGTAGAAGGACAACCCCTTATCGGGATGTCACCCTAGGCAACTCATGGGCCTTTAATTACTCTGGGTCGTGCGTCACTCGACCTCTTACGCAACCTTACTCCAGTCCCTGTGAATATGTAACAACATAGCTCAGTCTGGAAGGAACAGTATATCCGAAATTTCCAGACTCACAATCATCCTCTCTAGGATTTCAATCATCAGATCATAAATTCACTTCCAAACTTTGATGGAAGTAATCTCGTCGTGTGTGGGTTGACTCTTAGTCAACCAATCAACAAAACAAAGCACTCGAATCAAGAAGACTCAAGAACACAACCCGGAGAGTCGTTACTATATTTTATAATAACCTTAATAAAGGGTATTTAATTGGAGCTAGATATAAGTTTTAAAAGACAAAGGTATATACAGGAAGAATGTTAGCATTATTGATTCGTTCCCTAATGTTGGGTGGTTAACCCAAAAATAACTGCAGAATATTTTATTGGTAATTAAATAACCAATATTAAATTAAAAATAATATTTAAAGCATTTCCCGGAAGCTCCATTATATTTTAAAACTTCACAAAATATTTGAGTAAGTATTAGGGTTCTATACTAACTCTCAACCCTCAGTAAACTGGGATATTAGATATAATCGGAGTCAAACAATTTTTAAATATTGTTTTGCTGAAAACAATTGAACAACCACTGTCTTTTAAAGATCCCCAGTATTTAAATTATTTTAAAATAATATTTAATATTATTTAAAAATAATCAAAGAATATAATTATAATTAAATAATTTTATTTTCCTTTATCCACATTATTTAAATAATATTTAATTAGNTAATATTTAATTAATATTAAATAATATTTAAATAATCTAAAGTGGAATTGAAAACCTTTCGTTCATAAAGAAACACGGGATCTCAGACTTTTTAAATAATATTTAATTAATTAAATATTATTTAATAATTAAAAGAATGGTTGAAAATAATTAAATCGATGATCTTCATTAATCATCTCATAATACTCAAATAGATTTTTGAATTGAAATATTCTGGTAGTACCTACTACCGTTGAAAATACTGGACTATCCCCGGTTAACCATCGAGTACCCTGAATGGTAACTCGACGCACAGAACAAATATTCAATCTGGTTACATGCATACTCTAACTTTTTGAGAAGTCCCGAGTAGCAGAAAGATCAAGTTATAAATGAATAAACAGTTCAAGGTGAAATGGCAATGTACATTTTCAACAACAACAATGAGCTAAGTAGTTCCAAACACAACAAAAATGTATAATCGAAGAACTTATTATCAAGTCAAAGATATCAAGAATTTTGGCATCACCATGAATCAATAATATTCTGATAGGGAATAAAATGATAGAGTTGGAAACTTGCCTGGAGTCCAAGGAATGCTATTCCAACTTCTCCACGTTCCGGGTACTCTATAATCATATAAGAACCCACTCTTAGTATACATATGTATGTATTAGGTTAATTGTAAATTTATACAATTTACTCCACATTTTGTCCGGTACTTAACCTCCTCGGGCCTACTTTAACTATTCGAAAAGTTATCTTGACAATGCTTTTTAATCATGCTCCTTACATCTACATGTAGTCATGATATTCCTCAACAACTTCCGTTACTTGACCGACTCGAGACAAGTCCTCTAACTTGCTCGAAATCGTTTCCCAAAACGGTGGTTTTACCTTTATCTTATGTTTATTTCACTTAACACCCTGTTTTCTAGTATTTTTAATAAATTAGAAATTAATCCAATTGACATGAATCCTACTATGAGATCATCTTTGTACCACCAATAACATGACATAAATATTTCAATTCGAGCTAAGGTTGTTAGCTAGGTGAAACAATTCTCCAAAGTTCAATGTTTGAGCAATTCGTAGGTTATGAACAACATTTACTAAAATAGTTATATCTCCTAGCTCGTTAATCCAATCGACTCACCGTTTGAGGCTATGCAAACTAGACTCCAATTATAACATAGAACCAAAAATAAAAAGTCCAGAAATAGTTTTAAGTCGTCCGAACAATTCATCCAAACAGGGCTCCAGAATTACCCTTTCTGTGATTTACGGTTACATAACTTGCACTCTACCAATTTTAATAAATCAGATTTTACTCTTTTTAATCCAATTATTCTTCTCACGTAATCTCATATGTTCCTAGTATTTAAAATAAAAGTTTTATGATTTATGGATTCCCCTAACTAGGGTGATCACAACTTCAAAGTTCAAGGAAAACAGGATTTTCATTTTCTGCGCTACCGTTACTAAATCGACCATAACTTTTGGCTCGTAACTCCGAATGACGCAAAATTAGCGCTCAAACGATCTAGAGACTAACTACTATCCAGTTATTTCATCAAACTGCCCAGATCAGACAAACAATATTCCCAGATTTTCTGGACAGTGGGCAGCAGACAGGGGAAGCAAAATTTTGGCATGGTAACGTTTATAAACTCATCATTTTCCATTTTTATTCTACTCCAAATCAACCAACAAACAATCCCAAACTCCTCATTCAACATCAACAATCATCATACTGCCACTTTAAGCCAAAAAATCAGTCCACATTATTATTTATAATTCAAAATCAAATGGACAATTCTTGTGTTTCTAGGATCAACCAAGCTCAATACATACTACCTATAACATATATAAACTATTACAATCAACAACCAATCCAAAGAAATCAAAGAATCAAAAAAAAAAAATATTTTCGGAGTTATTATTCATCGTCATTTCAAGTTGCAAAAAGAGTAAGCTAAAGATGGTGGGTGCTTGAGATGTTACCTTAGATGGGTAGAGCTTGGAAAGACCTTTCGTTTAAGCTATTAAGCTATGAAATCCATGAAGAATCCATGAAGTTTTGATTTTTCTTCCCTTCCTCCTCCATGAAGCTCTCGGCTGAATATTGATGAAGAAGAGAGAAAATGAAAAAGTGATATCTGTGGTGTGTGGTGGAAGCTTGATATTTAATAAGGTTCGTACAGTAGTCGCGTAACTTCCCGACTTCGTTTTAATCACTCGTTCTTATTCTTTCTTCTTACATCCAATTAAATCTTAAAACTCAAAACCTTATTTTATAATTCAAGGTAGTGTTTTGATCTTCGTTTTCCTAACGATTCGCGACGACAAGTTCAACAATGATTACTTGTTCCGAGAGTTTTAATAAAACTACTCTCCACTGAAACACTACCCACTAACTTTTATTTGTCATATAGGATTCCTTATATCCCATTTTATTTATCCAAAAAGGTTCGGATGCAATTTGTCAGATAACGTATCTTAAGGAAGTCATGCATATACTACGCATACTACTTAAAATACGAACCACTGAATAATCTCAAGTTACCCGTCTCTGAATCCCGACGAGTCCTACATACGATTATATATTCCCTAGGTTTATAATATAGCTTTGAAACTAATTTCAGACGAAATAAATATTCCTCCACATTTTTGGTACCGATATTGCCCCACAACGGCCAGAAATTAAGTTGCGAATCTTCGAATTTTGACGAATCATACATACGTTCATTTATTCCATAGATTAGGAATATCTTCTTCGAATATTTATTTTGAAAAAAATAAATATTCCCACATCGTTTCCACACAGTACTACCAGGTTAGGGTCAAATAAAAATTGCCACTTTCTGAATTCTGAATTGATTTACATACACTTATTTATGTCGTATATTAATAATACGACTTCATATCTTAAGCTCTCTTCAAGCGATAATTCAGATAAAATTGTTCACTAATAAAAAAAATAAAAAAAATTATCCAAAAATTCTTAATAATCCCAACGTCAGAAATACGGGTTATTATAAAATCCTGGACTACCTTTGCATTCATGGTCTACCAATTCCTCATCTACTAAGTTATTTTGCATTCGTGGTTTCCAACTCCTGCCCCACCAAGTCATTTATAGAGCCAACATGTTTTCTTTCCTTTTACAGAATAATTTTGAGATCCTTGTCTCCTTTTTTCTCTACCGAGTTATTTTGGGAGTCAACATATTTTCGTTCATTGTACGAAATTATTTTGAGCTTTTAGTCTCCTGATTCCTCCTCTACCGACTCATTTAGGGAGACAACATGCTTTCGTTGCTTGTACAGAGTCATTTTGAGCTCCTAGTCTCCCAATTTCTACTTTTATTGCTTATACTGGGTCATTTAATGAGCCAACATGATTTCGTTACTTGTATAGAATTATTTTGAGATTACGGTTTCCCAATTCCTGCTCTATCGAGTCATTTAAGGAGCCAATAAGCTTTCATTCCTTGAAAGAAATTATTTTGAGATCCTGGTCTCCCAATTCCGGATGTATCGAGTCGTTCGTGGAGCTAACATGTTTTCTTTCCTAAGTGGACATAACTTTGAGTGTTTAAGCATATCCTATGAAGGACATTGAACCTTCAGGCTTTCAAAGCATCGTGTTTGCAAGTCTTTTTTTCTTACTTAGCATTTTTCGTGCTTCTTTTCTTTGGTCATATCTAAGTATTTCTCATGCTTTTACACTTACATATATTCAAGCATTTTTCATTCTTTTTTGCTTGTGTATTCTTAAACATTTCTTTTATACTTAAACTACTCATTTTTAGGAGAACTTTCACTTTCAGACGGCCTTTCACGAGGCTAGGTCATTGGAAAAGTCCGAATGTGGTACAAAGATCCCTTACTTATTCCACCCGGGAGTAGTTTTCTCAGGGAATTCCGTATATTGAAGCCATTCATGGCTCTGCCTTTTATTATCCATGTTAGTCGTACGTGGCTTATCCTATTTCATTTCTGTTTTCTTGAACTCAGTAGTAGGCACTTGTGATATTTATGCATTTTCCATTAGCATAACTTACATTCAGTGCATTGTGATTTTATTTCTGTGCTTAATTGTAGCATAATAAAATAGTTTAAACATAGTAGAAAATGAAGTTCATTGATAATAAAGGCATCTAATATGTTGAAAAGGGGACTCATCCCTTAAATAAATAAGCTACTTCTACGTGAAGCATCAGCTCATGGTTGCACCAAACCTTATTGCAACTTAGTAGTCCTAAGAAATAATCTTACGAGAATTCCTACTATTAGTATATCTTGAGATTAGATGCATGCCAGGTCTTCGGGAATTCATTTCCTTACAATGTCTGAAGTTGATACGATCTCAGACCTTTCATGTTTTTAACACGATATGGACCTTCCTAATATGGAGCTAACTTGCCCTTTTGGCCAAATCTTGAAGCTTCTATCTTTTTACGGACTAAGTCCCCTTCTTGGAAGAACCTTTCATTAACTATGAGCTTTTACTAGAATGAAGCTCGTTTCTGATATACAATGATTCGGGTGTTGGGTTTATCTCTAACCTCGTCAATTAAATTGAGATTAAGTTTCATGCCTTCCTCATTTACAATGGCTTTAAAAGCTTCCATTCATGGTGATACATGAGAAATCTTAATGGGTACCATGGCCTCTACTCTATAGACAAGAAAAAATAGTCACACTAGTGGTAACCTTGCAAGTGGTATGATAAGCCTATAATATGAGAGAAGTTCGGCCATCTAAGTATTTCTAGAGTGTTTAACTCTTTTCTTCAATCCGTTAAGTATTATCCGATTGGCCATTTCAGCTTGCCCATTAGCATGAGGATGAGTTATAGAAGAAAAGAACAATTCTATGTTATTGTCATCACAGTACTTCTTAAATTCCTCATTGTTGAATTGTATTCCATTGTCCGTTACCAGGATGTGTGAGATGCTAAAGGATTAACCATAATCCACTTTCTTAAAAGAATTGTACTACTTATTTAGTTGTTATCATGGCCAAAGGATTAACCATAATCCACTTTGTAAGATAATCAATAGCATCGATCAGAAACTTTCTTTGCGCACTTGTAATGGGAAAATGAGCAAGTATATCCATTCCCTACATGACAAAGATATTGGAGAGTTGATCAATGTCAACATTTTCGGAGGCTTCCTAACAATGGACGCATGTTTTTTACATCTGTCAGCCCGCTTCCCGAACTCCTAAGAATTCGAGAGCATTTCAGGCTAATAGAAATCTGATCGTGAAACTTTGTGCGCAAGAGCTTTGCCCCCCAGTTATTGGTCGCAGATGCCTTCGTGAAATTTCTTCAGAGCCAACTTAGCTTTGTGAGGTCATAAAAATTTTAGGTAAGGGATCACAATGGAATTCTTATACAAAATCCATTAATTAGGGTGTCTCTCATTACTTGAACAATCAACTTTCATGCCTCCAAGACATTTTCAAGAAGTCATCCCATTTCTAAGTGAGTTTTGATTGGATCAATCCAACAACTTCCCTGGTTTATTGAAGCTACTAGTTTTGCATCAACATTGGAAATAAACATTCCCCATATAATTCTCAATTTCAGAAGAAGCAAACTTAGACAGTGCGTCAGCTTTTGTATTTTCTTCCCTAGGTATGTGCTCAATCAAGCATTCCTCAAACTGAGCTATTAGAGATTTAACCATTCTCAAGTACTTAATCATCGTCCCATCCCTTGCCTCGTATTCCCCATTAACTTGTGAAACAATCAGTTTTGATTCTCCATAAATTTTAAGATTCTTGGCCCTCACGGCACTTGCCAAGCCAAATCCGGTGATGAAGTTTCATACTCGGCCTCATTGTTTATTGTTGGCAAATCTAGCTTGATAGCATATTCCGCCGTAAATCCATCAGGACTTTGAAGAACTAGACCAACTCTATTTTTTTTTGTTTATGACGCTCTGTCAAAATAGAGAACCCAATATTCCTTAAGTTCTTTCACCTCTTCTTAGGGAACTTCTTCGTTATCATTGTCCTGTCCCCCGACTTCTTAGTTCCTGATAGTACATTCAACCATGAAGTCAATAAGAGCTTGTGCTTTAATAATAGTTCGGGGCTTATACTTGATGTGAAAGTCACCAAGCTCAATTATCCATTTGATCAATTCTCCACTAGCCTGTGGTGGTAAAACAGTTGTAGAGACTTGCAACCTGGTGGTGTTTTTGCAATCACCGGATAAGTAAACTCATGAGGTGGGGGAGTCGCCCCTTAGGTGTTTGTTGGTTGTGTAAGCGTGCATTGAGGAGTTGGGCAATTTGATGAAGGGGCAATTATGGGAAGAAGTCGAGAGTTTGTTTTTTGAGCGACCGCGCCTGATGGAACCATCCCTTGTCTAGCCCAATTCGGAGGTGCATCTGCAGCGGGATCGATGGAGATCAGAATTCCATCCTTAAAAACTCCTTCAATAAGTGAATGAAGTTGATCTTCAGATCTGAGTGTGCTTCTGTTATCGTCATGGTTGTTATTCGTTTCCCATAGACGGAGTGCTAAATGTTATGGATAAAAAATTAGGATTGTTGTCACTTGCCTAAAATGTGGCTTAGATCTTCACATGAGGGTTGGCTCTCGGAGATATGCTTGTTCTTGCGTTTCGAGACTAAGTCGGTCCTCAACAAGATACCTACATATCTCAAGTGTATTGACAATCAAGACAAAAGGTAATTCTAAAATGAGGGATTAGACCTTTTATATAAAGGTTGAGAGTCTTAGAATTTTAGTAGGGTTTGTAACCTTCGTGGGCAAACCACCTCCTTTATGAGTTTTGTAAAGTTTTCCTTGTAGTATTTTAATTCCTTATTTATAAAGGTGTTTTGAAGGCTACTCTTTAGAGTAGTTTTTCTTTATTATGACACAATTAATTAGCTCTATATTTAGCTAATTAATGAATTACAAGTTTATTTATTAATTAAATAAGATTTTATTTTGTTAATATATTTTTTTTCAAAAAAAATTGTAATATATATTTTGATATTTATTCTCTCTTTTTTCCTTTTCAAATGCAATATGAATTTTTATTAAATTTTTATTGCGGGTGTTGTATTTTCAGATATTAAAGTTTTATTGTTTATATTTCCGGAAACATCTCTCCCTTCCCTTTGTTAGACGATAAACATTTTTTAATGAAAAAAATTTCGTCAAAAAAAATCCATTAAAGGGCGTGAATTACAAATCCAGAGAGATAATAATAACACTAATCTAGTATGAAATTTATAGCTGTTGGATTCTGATGGGAGAAGGGAAACGACAGAAACCCAGAGAGATAATAATAACACTAATTAAATATTTAAACTTGCTTAATTGTCGTACGGATAATGCACGGCATATTCATTTATTTATATATAAGTCCTTATTTAACTATTTTATTACATTATTTTTTTAGCTTAATTGAGAAGTTCCTCAGCACAAGCCACATATATCTAATTTATCTTTTGCAAACCATTCCATTTCCTCTCATCCCACTGCTGCAGCGCAAGCTAGAGTACTCAAACTCATTTCCCCTGTTCTTCGAAATCTCAGTCTTAACACTGCCAAATTTCGAAACAGCACAATCTGTTGAAAACAGATTAGATGAGATATATTTCTCCACACCACCCAGTACTGGCATTGCCGAGCTAATCTTTGCTTTGCTTATATAATTGCTCCTATAAGTTTGGCCTAACACTCCATCCACCGCATCTGTCAAATTATAAAACTTAAATTCGAGCTCCAAATGCGCGAAGCAATCCTCATTCGTATTAATCTCATAGTTGTGCACTTTGGATTCATGCTCTGTTATTGGAACCACAGTTGCTATAACCCGAAAATTATCAGCAACTTCAATTTTGACA
>QRFB01003530.1:20439-38774 GCA_008931105.1 Oenanthe javanica | reverse complement strand
CATCCACTCCTGAAAATCCATTGCCTCATTCGTGATGACATTTGAGTTATAAATTCTCCAACAAGATGCTGCTGTCCTACACTGCACTAGGACATGGAACACCGTTTCAGGATTTTCTCTACAAACTGGGCAAACATTGTCAATAGGCACATGTTTAGTCTGCAGAAGGACCTTCGTTGGTAAGCATTGAGACACAGCACGCCAAACTAGGTCTAAAGCTTTTGGGGGTGCTTTAATTCTCCACAGATTCTTCCAGATATTTTCCTCTCTATTCGATGCCCACGCACCTTTTTGTTTCTGAAGAAGATTATAGGCACTCTTCACCGAATAATGACCTGAATGCTCTAACTTCCAATAGAAAACATCGGTTTCCAACTCACATTCTGGCTTAGTATTAACAATGCAATGTTGATCTCTTTCCAAGAAAATGTCCTGAATTAAATCCATATCCCATTCCTTCGTACCAGGAGAGAAGAGAGACGCAACATATTGATTTGATATTGCTGAAGATTCTGTTAATATGTAGGAGTTCTCTGCATTATTCAGCCATGGTTGCCCATTGATTTTTATTTTATTACCTGTGCCAATTCTCCAGCTAGCTCCTGAAGCTATAACACTCCTCGCTTCTGCAATACTCCTCCAGATAAAGCTAGGGCTACTACCTAGCTTAGCTTCCATAAAATCCGAATTTGGATAGTATTTGGCTTTGTAGATTCGAGCAACCAAACTCT
This sequence comes from Oenanthe javanica, assembly GCA_008931105.1. Classification (NCBI taxonomy): domain Eukaryota; kingdom Viridiplantae; phylum Streptophyta; class Magnoliopsida; order Apiales; family Apiaceae; genus Oenanthe; species Oenanthe javanica. The sequence goes on along the minus strand of QRFB01003530.1, from coordinate 38,043 downwards.
CCGGCTTTGTGATAAGACGCCAGCATTGTCTCCCTAGCATTGACATATTTATGTCTTTCAACGATTTGAAGCCTAAACCTCCTGTAACTTTATGCGTTGCCATTCGATCCCAGGACATCCATGTAATTTTTGAGTTATTCTTTCTGGAAGAATTCTAAAAGAATTTCGCCATAGCTCTTTCCATATCCCGAGTTAATTCTAAGGGCAGAAGGAAAACGTTCATAGCATACGAAGGCAAGATTTGAGCAGCCGTCTTTATCAAAATCTCCTTAGCTGGTTTAGAAACATTTCTCTCTGTCCAATTTTGCATGCTCGCAATGACTTTATCTTTTAGATATCCAAATATGGCAGACTTATTTCTACCTAAAATATTAGGCAGTCCTAAGTATTTGGATGTATGATCAGCCTCTCTAATCTGCAACTTCTGGCAAATTGATTCTCTGTTATACTGCATAATGTTCGAGCTAAAAAATACCGTGGATTTACCTCTATTGATACATTGGCCAGAAGCTTTTTCATAACTAGACAGGACCTCCAACACCTTCTCTGCTTCTATCTGATCAGCCTTACAGAAAAGATAGCTATCGTCGGCAAAGAGCATGTGGCTGAGAGACGGAGCTTTCCTACAAACTTTGATACCATGCAGAAATTTATTAGCTTCATACTTCCTGATTAAGGCTGTTAGACCTTCAGCACATATGATGTAGAGATAGGGCGAAAGAGGGTCTCCTTGTCGAAGACCTCGACTTGGCTTAATAGGTCCCATTTCAAAATTCTCATGAGTAATAGTATATTCAACAGTAGATACACACTGTAATATCAAGTAAGTCCACCATCTATCAAAGCCCATTTTGAGAAGCATCTCTTGTAAAAAAACACCATTCTATCCGATCGTAAGCTTTGGAGATATCTAGCTTGAGAGCCATATACCCTTCCTTTCCAAACTTCTTCTTCTTTAGATAGTGCATTACCTCAAAAGAGATCATGATATTATCCGTAATTAGCCGTCCTGGTAAGAAGGCACTTTGTGTATCAGAGATGACCAAATCTAGCACCTTTTTCAACCTGTTAGCAACCACTTTTGTAATCACCTTCATAACCACATTGCATAACGCTATAGGCCTCAAGTCCGTCAATGTTGTTGGGGACTTTTTCTTTGGAATGAGCACAATATTAGTTGCGTTGATATTATCCAAGAGAGTACCTGTTGAAAAAAATTGTCTTACCATTTGAATTACTTCAGTTCCCACCACGCTCCAATTTTTCTGAAAGAAGGCCGGGGTCATGCCATCTGGCCCTGGCGCTTTATCAGGATGCATATGAAAAACTGCATCTTTGACCTCCAAATCTGATACAGGCTCCAGTAACATCCTGTTATGTTGATCTGAAATTGATTCCGGAATGCAGTTTAGGACTTCAGCCATCTGGGTTTGCTCAGCAGTAAATAAATTCTGGAAGTAATTTTTAATGAGCTCTTGTAATCCAGTGTTCCAGTCTATCCAGTCTCCATCTGCATTCTTTAGCCGCTGGATGTGATTATTACGCTTTCTTTTGTTGCAAGAAGCGTGGAAATACTTAGTATTTTTTTCTCCTGAATGCAACCAGAGTTGTTTAGATCTTTGTCACCAAAAGATCTCTTTTTGGTCTAGAACTAAGTAAAGTTGCTTCCTTGCTTTGTCGAATTCTTCAACAGCATAAGAATCCCTTTTGTCTCTCCACTTCTTTAGCCTGATTTTGCACTCTCTGATTCGCTTATTAAAACAGCCTGTGACTTCCTTCCCCCACACATCCAAGCTTTCTGCACATCTGTTTATTCTCTGAACTATAGAAATGTTTGCCTCACTATCCCAACACTCTCTAATAATCTGGAAACACATTGGTTTCGTAAGCCAAGCATTTTCAAATCGAAAAAACCTGCGTCTATTATCTCTATTCTGCATCTCAGGGCATAGTAATAAAGGACTGTGATCGGAAGGGGAGCCTTCCAGATTATATACTTTAGCTCTATCGAAAGTGTTTAACCAATGAATATTTGCTAAAACTCTGTCTAGCCGTATTTCAGTCCAGTGATCTGTATTGCGACCTTTTTCCCAAGTAAATTGGTGTCCAACTATTTCCAAATCATGCAACTCCGTTTCCTGCAGACACATATTGAAACCATCAATTAAATTTTGAGGATATGGGGGTCCTCCTTTCTTGTCTGCTTGGGAAGTGACGTTGTTGAAATCTCCCAATAGGCACCATGAGAGATTTGCATCTCTAGATAAATTCCTTAAAAGATCCCAAGTCTTATATCTATGAGCTCTATCTGGTTCCCCATAAATACCAGTTAGTCTCCAACTAGTAGTACCAAGATTGCTAATCGAAACATCGATATGGGAACGTGACAGACTTAACAGCTTGACATCATCTGCGTTCTTCCATAACAAAGTTATACCTCCACTTCTACCTTGAGGGTCCACAACAATAAAACCCTCAAAACCTAACTTGTTACACAACTTTTCTATCTTCTCATAGTTACTTAACGTCTCACTGAGGAATATAAAGACTGGCTTCTCACTGCGGGTTATATCTTGAAGGAACCGAAATTTCCCAGGGGAACCCATGCCCTGGCAGTTCCAAGCTAAGGTTTTCATAATGATTGGCGGGTCTGCACTGCAGCACCCGCCATTAACTCATTTTTTGATTCCTCTAATGTATTTTGCATTTCCATATCTGACACTTGGGCTTGGGTTATGTCCATAGGATTAATATTCACTCTACGTCTCTTTAATTCTATGACATTTATTTCAGAGATATCCAGCCCAATTAAATCTCCCCCCGAATTTGAATTTGAATTTTGATTACCTGCTTGATTTGAGGTGATTAGGTTGTTGCTTATCATATTTCCATCAGTTTCGCCTAATTTTCCTCTCTGCATTGATAACTCCACATTAACCTCCTTTCCTGATTTAACGCCAGTTTGTTGCACTACTGCGATTTTACCGGGATTGCCCATATCTGTATCTCCATCTTTGTTCTCACCGGAATTAGTCGCCTGAAAATTGCCTCCGCTGCGTAGCCATTTCGATCCCATGGTGTGTGTTTTCCTCCTCGGATCTGCACGAAGCCATGCCCCGTATGGTTTTTCGATACTTTCTATTGGAGTATCAAAGATTTTGTCACAAAACCTTTCCTCATGCCCAATCATTCCACAAATAAAGAAGAACGTAGGGATAGCTTCATACTGGAAATTAACCCAACACCAGTTATTTTCTGATTTCTTCAGTTTCATTCGTCGTTTAATAGGGCTGTTTAATGGCAAGGATACCCTAATACGCAGATAGTCCCTCCAAACTCCCACGAAGTTGTTTGGATCTCCATCAACATAAGAGCCTATGTAGTTTCCTACATCCATGGCTACACGCTGTGACATAAATCCAGAAGACATACCATGAAGTTGAACCCATAGATCAATTTTTGAAATCTCCAAGGTTCGTGGATTATCTCCCTCCTTCAGTCTCTCCATTACTAGATGAAACCACCCAAACGACCAAGGACTACCTTCAATAACTCTGCTGATGTCCAGTTCGTGGTAAAACTGTGGTAAAACTGAAATAAGAATCTATTATTATCAAGTTGCTTCACGTACAATCCTCTCCCAGGTCTCCAAAGAGACGCCATCTTATGTTGCATGGCTTGAAAATCTATATGAGAATCCGTAAGAAACCTGCCTACTAGGCACCATCTCGTGTCAATCTCACTCAGTTCCTCTGAAACATTCTCGTAGCAAAGACCCCCTTGTTCCTCCTCTTCTATCCGTATTGCTGCAAATGCCTCCTCCATCTCCTGAACATACTTATTTTGTTTTTCCATTAAAGATTTACCAATATGCAGAAAGCAAAAGATACCAGTGAAACGTAGAACAGGCCCAGAACAAACAACGAAGAGATAAAATCTCACAGATACTCACATGTCAGATGACAAGACAAAGTTAAATGAACATGGGTTTAATTTGGTTGGTCCAACGCCTTCCAAAAAAAAAACTATACTTGGTTTTATCCTGCATATTGGTAATTTAACATGTCAGATGACAAGACAAAGTTACAATAGTTAGTAATTTAAAATTGGGCGAGTTCTAGTTTTAGAAAGTCTCGAATTCGAGTATTTCCTATTTTCAATATTCTTATTTATTTGAATGTTAATATTTTATTATGGTGGATGTAAGGTTCAAAAATAGATAATCACTTTTAACCATGCACCTTATTTTTGTTATATAATCTTTAATGAAATAATATAATATGATTCTAGTAAATTCGTTTCCCAACATGCTTAATTTAAAGTTTTAAGAAAACTAATAAGTTAACCGGTATCGAACTCTAATAAGCCCTCATACCACTGGTACTCATACTCTTCAAATTTATGTAATTTATTTATGAAGTTACTACTTACTACATTATTGTAAAAAATGGAAATCACACTTAGTCGGTGAAGACACGAAACAGAGATTAATCGGATAAATCGGGTATTAATCGAAATGATTAATTGAATAATTTAAAATTTAATCAATTCTATTAATGACCGACTTTTATAACAATGCTTACCAGCTAGTATACGAAACATAGATTAATCGGATAAATCGGATAAATAGGGTATTAATCAAAATGATTAATTCAATAATTTAGAATTTAATCAGTTCTGTTGATTACCGATTTTTATAACAATGTTTTGCCGGTTAGTGCATGAAAAAGGTCAATATGTATTGGTGTGCTAATTAATACACGAGTCCAGGAGTCCAGGGTTACTACACAAGAAATGAGTATGCAAGGTGACAAACAAACCACGAAGAAGAAGGGGAAGAAAACAAGAATTCAGACCAAATTAAAGCACCTTGAACGAATCTTTGAAAACCATGTTATGTGAGAGGCATTTAATGCGCATCGGAGCTAGCTAGTCGAACATGCATGCATGCATGCATGTATGTTTCTCCTTCTATGGTGCCATGGTGGTGAAGCTGGAAAGATGTCTGTTTTTTCACATTAATTACGCTCATTTTCGTCAAGAAAGAACACAATACATAATCAAATACGAGTACTGCTTCTAACAAAATTCGTCTCTCTTTTTCATGTTCTCTTTATCCTAGATTTTAGCTAGAGTCTTTTGGAACAAAATTTGTTGATTATTTAAATAAAGGCAATTGATTTTATGTACTGATATTCTCCCTCCATATTATTTTATATCTTTTCTTTAAAAAAATTATATATTAAATAATTGTTAGATAAACTTTTTATATACACCCTTAGTTAATATTAAATTTTAGTGAGCATACAACTAAATTTAATAAAAAATGAATTTTAAAAAATAATAAGTACAAGAATAGTTTTGAAATAATATTATACATAAATTCGTTTAAAAGTTGAGAAAAAGATATGTATTAAAAAATAAATTTCATTTTGAAAATAAATTTTATATCAAATTTCAAAATATACGGAATAGATTTTAATTAAATTCTACTGCTGACTGCACCACTACTGATCACAAATACTACATAAAATATAAAGAATGTCATAAAAAATGTGAAGATAATTTTTTATTAGATTTTTCCGGTATGTATTCATGGGCACACATTAACTATTATTTTTGACTCCATTTTCATCAATAATAATAATAGCATCCACGTATGGAAAAAAAATACTAACAAAATTTTGTCTAATGTCCACGGCATTAGCAGAAAGATCCTTTCTTATTTAACTTAAAAAAATAAAGTAATCAAGACTATCCTTGCGTTTGTGATGCACATGCAATGCAAAGAAACTTTCGTATGGGGACATCATCGAATCTAGAGTAAGACAGGGAGGGGTAGTTGACGAAGATAAGGGAAGAGAAAACCTGGATTCATGTGAAGGCCAATTAATGGAAGAGGGTTGATGGGACTTGGGGTTCCCCAATCTACACTTTTCAATATATAGTATTAATCTTTCTCGAAATTACACGGGGTTTCATTTTATAATTCTTTTCATGTCAGGCACTCATTAATGCCCTTTTGGTATCACAGATATGCCCTTTTAATCACTAGAATCATACAGTATATATTAAGTACGTATATAAATTAAGTTGTATATACGTTGATATTATGTCGCCGTTTGGGGTTTTTAAAATTTAAAATAAGTAATTTATTTTATTTTTATTTTTTTACATATTTTCATATTTTTTTAAAGATAAATATTTATTTTAGAATTTTAAAATCAAATATTATCTTTAAAATAAAAAATAAGTTACTTATTTTCAGAAAAAGTACATATATCCTTACTTTTTCCCAAAAATAATGGCTTATTTCCGAAAAAAATGGGTTACCAAACAGGCCTATGCATGAGATTAGCTTGTAAAACACTGTAGAAGTTTATTTTAACTTAGGCTAATAATTCATAATGTGATAAGGTTGTGAGATCTTACCTAATCATTGTGATTAGTTCGACCTTGAATATATAGTCAAATATTTTAGTATCATGCATGTTTAAAATTTAGTTATCATAACACTATTGTAATGTAAAAAGGACAATGTCATCATTACATCAAATAATACGGGAAATAATTTCAACAGAGACAAAAACGAACGGAAATATATCTGAACACTCTAAATTTGCATCAAATTTCAACATTGTATTATTGCAAGTTTTTATATATAATCGATGGTCAATAAATCATCAATATATTCTGATCATATTCCATCAATTTCAATCATTTTAAGTTTCTTTTATCATAAGGTTATCAGAACAATGTCGTCGATTAAAAGCACATTTTAAGAGCGGCGTTGTACGTGGGATAAGAGCAAGTTCAAAAAATATCCTCCAAAAATGCCTTATAAATATAATAAAATATAATGTTCTAGTTATTTAGTACTAATATATTTTTTTTTTTTGCCACAAAAAAATCGAAATTCATTAATCATGCAAATCATTCATAAGTACATGTTGCAAATCAGAGTGGACATCCCCCACTCTCCAAATACGATCAGCAATTTAGGATATCACTGAGACATTATTGGAACACTTATTTATTCAAAATGCCCTAAATTTTAACTTATTACGACACTTTATAACATTTTTGGATTTGCTCATAGTTAGTACTTATATATATACAATCCGGTCATTTTTTCAGGATTTAGACTTAATCACGCCAGACGGAAGACCGAATTTTTANCATTTTTGGATTTGCTCATAGTTAGTACTTATATATATACAATCCGGTCTTTTTTTCAGGATTTAAACCTAATCACGCCAGACGGAAGACCAAATTTTTTTGATTTTATAAATCGGAGACCGGACCGGATATAGTCGGCGCGGTGTAAACGTTGTGCAGCCCAAGGCCATGTGCGGAAGCAACTACTAAACGTCAAAAACTCTCCTAAAAATAAGTAACGCCTTGGCTGCGCGTTACTTTCTATATTTAACCAACGATAAATTAAAAACATGCTCATTTTTCATCTTTTTTTCTTGATTAAATTCATTTTTATTTTCTTTAATCATAAGATATGACTTAGATCGAGAAAAAAAATCGAAAGTAATATACTAGATATTTATTCAAAATATCATTTTGTATAAAAACAATTAAATTATGTGTAACAAAAAATTATCAAATATATGAATACTTTAATTCAATATATAAACTAAAGTATAGCTATTAATATATCAATAAATCATAATTTTTAGGAGGTTTATGATTTATTTAATTTATTATATTTAAATTAATATATTTCAAGTTTATATATAATATGAATTAAAAATTTGACAAAATTTCAAAGGTGAGGATACACGAAATCGCTTATATTATCCCAATAGCTAGAAGTGTTCTTAGATGTATGTACTATTTATTCGAACCAACAAAAACATCAGGATTTAGTTTGTGTGTGGGGGTTGGGGGGTGTAAACTGTAAATTGCAACACCTCAGTCAGTCAATGACTCAAATATATGAAAATTTTAGTTCAAACATATAATGTATTAAATATATTAAACAAATCATAATTTTTGGGTAGTTTTTTTTTTGAACGAAATAGTTTTGGTGTNATTAATATATTTCAAGTTTATATATAATATGAATTAAAAATTTGACCAAATTTCAAAGGTGAGGATACACGAAATCGCTTATATTATCCCAATAGCTAGAAGTGTTCTTAGATGTATGTACTATTTATTCGAACCAACAAAAACATCAGGATTTAGTTTGTGTGTGGGGGTTGGGGGGTGTAAACTGTAAATTGTAACACCTCAGTCAGTCAATGACTCAAATATATGAAAATTTTAGTTCAAACATATAATGTAAAGTATTATTATTAAATATATCAAACAAATCATAATTTTTGGGTAGTTTTTTTTTTTGAACGAAATAATTTTGGCGGAGTTGATATGTATTAATGTAAATCTATTAACTATAACGAATTTTTAGATTATTTAAATTGTTACGTTTGGCCTTTAAGTGTAATACATATTTAGAATTTAATTCGATGTTTAAAAACATGCGAAATTCGATCCATTTGTTACAACATGTGTTAAATATATAAGTGTATTTTGACTATTAAAATTTTATAATTCATTATCCAAGACAAATGCAATAAGAAGAAGGGACGTCATCAAATTAGCCAAAAAAAGATGAAGGGACATCATCAGATCCTCACAATTTTGTTAATCGGATTCTACAAAATAAAATCTTTTGATATATCGTGTTAACCGGGTTCTACAAAATAAATTAGTTTGACTATATCATCTTATATCATGCATGTATAAAACGATGCATGCGTCAGCGATAATTGTTTTCATGCATACATCTACTTTAAAATCAACTTCAGATCCAAAAATAAATTTGCGTGTATGAGTTCTTTATATAAAGATTTAAATAAAAATATTTATTACAATAATTAAAAAAATTATATAAAAAAATATATTCTATATATAATTAATTCCCATAAAATTATTTATTAAACTTAATATTTGTATACAAATATTTAACTTAATATTTGTATAAAAATATATGTTAATTTTTTACGTAATTGTTTATGTTAAATTTTTTAATTTTCTTAATATCTTTTGGGATTCTATCTATTAAAATTTTAATAATAATGGATTCTTATATTAAATTTTAGTTTATTATTTGTTAAAAATTATTTATAATTTTATTCTAACAAAAATTTCCGTAAATGTATAAACAATCATAGCCTAAATTATGGGTCTGTCCTGTCTAGAATTTATGGCACAAAATTTCCTTGTAGAGTTGTAGTCATGATAACTTGGCGAAAAATAGAACAAGAAGAAGAATGGAAGTAGGTAACAATTAATTAAAGGATAAATAGATCTCTAGAGTATTCACGTCGTTTGACTAATTAATTAACGAGAAGCATGCACAAGACAAATAACGGACAACGTGTTAGGAATGTTTGAAAACTGAGATAATGTACATAGTTCAAAACGTGCATTCCATGTCAAACAATTCATGTGATGGTAGATTGGGTGTTGCCAGTTTCCATCGATAACAAAAAATTTAATAAATATTACAAAGAATATAAATATAGATTATTATGACCAAAAATCTATATAAGGTCTCGTTTAAGTGAGAATTATTTAAAATGATAACCGTGAGAACGGGTAATTTCGTACAAATTGAAAATATCAAATTTTTTAATAAGTGATTTGATGTCAATTGAAAATTTCAAATAAATGAATGCAATCGATTATCAGAAATCCGGACTCTTCAAATAAATTTTATTGATAATAATACACAAAGAGACACTTTAACTGGTTCTATTAATTTTACAGTTTTTTTTAATGTAAATAATATATTGGGATTATTTAAGCAAATGAATGTGTTACACTACACTATATATAACGCATGACCGTGCCTACTTTGAAGAAAGGCGTTGAAAACCTTTAAGATCGAGTCCCTATAAATAACTTACTACACTTGTTCTTCACCTCACCATACCTTTCCTCCTCTGCAGTATTTTCACATTGTCAACATTAAATTCCCCCCCAGCACTAGCTGTAACATATCGTGAAAATGGGAAGCGGGCACTCTCCATGCGCATCCTGCAAGCTGCTCCGGCGGCGATGCACCAAGGATTGCACTTTCGCTCCTTACTTCGCTGCCGATGATCCCCATAAGTTTGCCATTGTTCACAAAGTGTTTGGTGCTAGCAACATTAGCAAGATGTTGCAGGTCTTTATAATTTCTTCTATGTCTCTGTTTTATTTTGTTCAGTCGACTCCACACGTGTGCATTTCATTGGTCATCTCTGCTACTGTCTTTAAGCTTGTACACAGCAACTAGTTGATTCTGACATACATACACTTCCATTTAAATAGCTTTAAGTCCATTAATTCATTAATGTCATACATGCATCTAAATTTTATTTTTAAATAGTTGATAGCTAGTATATTTATTTGGACCGAGATACATTTTCTTCAAGTAATTATTTAATTATCTTATATTTCAGCTACAAAACCTCTGATCAGGTGCTAAAAATATTATTAACTGAATATATGCATGCGTAGTATAATTTTATTTTACTGTATAAACCAGTAGCATATCAAAATCAGAATCTTTGCGGAAACAATATCTCTACTCTTGTCCTCTCCCGAAACTCTACTAGAGTACGGAAGATAAACTATGTATGTTTGGTTTGGTTTAGTTTAGTTTTAAAACGTGAAAAAAACACAAATACATATTGTGAGTGTGTATTTCTAATTAGTCATATAATTTACAATTGATTGATGTGGTTTTATTATGATCAGGATCTTCCAGTTCAACAGAGAGAAGATGCGGTGAGCAGTCTGGTATACGAAGCGAACGCTAGGGTGAGAGACCCGGTGTACGGATGTGTAGGTGCAATATCATACCTGCAGAACCAGGTGGCTCAGCTTCAAATGCAGCTGGCAGTGGCTCAAGCTGAGATACTCTGCATCCAAATGCAACAAGAGCAACCGCCCATGCTACCACCTAATTCAATCGAAACAATTAGTACTACTGATCATCTTCTTATCGGCACCGACGACATATCAGCTGGTTTCTACGATAATAATAACATGATGATCCCTCATGAGTATCTCAACTATTCATCCTCTAATCCTGCCAATGTAATTTATGATTCTCTTAAGAGAGAGTCTTTCTTTGGACATGACATGCATGTTTCTTAATTTAAGCATTAAATCAATATATGCTTCAATGTTGTTAAGTACTGAATCATCAGGTTCATTGTTTTTTTCCCACAGAGCAAATATACAGGCAAATAAAGTCACGCATTTTGGACTGTATCAACGGTGTGCGAGATAGATCGAGAAGTCACCTAATGCAGTATCTTAACAGTAATTATAAAACTAATTAGGAATCAAGAAAAAGGAAACAGGGTAGGATTAATTAGTGCACTAAATTATCTTAAAACATGGGTAATTAAATTGAGTGATTGACTCAAGTATAGAGGCATGTGGAGTGGGGAAGGTCGGAGTCGGAGCCTTGGGTAAAGGGCTTCTTCTGTTAAGCAAATTAATTACTCTCATGATTAAACAATTAATTAGAACTTGTTTAATTATGGAGTATTACTGTAATTAATGATGGACTGATAAATTTTAGTGTTTCAAAGGCACAACTTCCTCAGTGTCAGACATATATTCTAAATGTTGCTAGACCTCATTAATTACCTCATTACATACATATGTTCGCAATTAATTGGACTTTTGTGTTCTGTTTAAGCATCAAATCCTTCTATTATATATACCCGTGCTTTTGATTAAGTTAAAAAATTTAAATTTTTAGGCATGCATATTTCCATCGAATTTAAATCTCACCCTTTTGTATCTCTCAAGTCTCATCTCTCTCTCCCCCTCTCACTCTCTCACACACACCTCTTACACACACACTACCAGTACTAGTCAAGTCTCTCAATTGATATCATATTAAGTTAATTTTATGATTTTCTTATATTAGGGTCGTTTATTTTATCTTATAAGTAATTTATAAGTTGAAAAATGTATATATTTTTTAATTTATAAGCGACTTATAAAGGGAGACAAACGGGAACATTATTATTTTGTTGTTTATATACTCCATGATTACAGATTTTAATTTTCCAACGAGATTGATTGATTTTTGTTTTAAGATGTATGTGATTAAAAGAATATCGGTATTTGTTGAATTCTTGATTACTTTAATCAATATATTTGAGGAGATTTTATCTTTTCCGATTCAAAACTCTCTTTTCCTCTTTTTTGTGTTTCTCTCTATATATGTATATATTTTTTATTTTTTTGAGAATTTCTTGGTGTTTAATATTTTTATGAGAATTTCTTGGTGTTTAATTCAACCCTCCTTTTTTGATGAATTGTAATGAAGATTTAGATTGATGTCATGCAGTTTGATTGAGTTTTTGCTTAATTGAGTCTTGGAATTTGGCGAACTTGGATTATATGAATAAAATTAATGTGATTCTTGAGTCTCAGTAATTTTGTTGAAATTTTAGATAGATTTGTTATTATTTTTGTCCTTGTTACAGTTAAAATCATAGACGGGTCTTGTTCTTGTCACTATTTCGAACTTTTATTTGAATACGCATTCTATGCTTATTTGAGTCCTTGTATGTGTCAATTTGATCACACAATTAGTTTATGTTTTTAAATTTAAATGCCTTCGGTTAATTCTTGGTCAATGATCTTCCTAATTTATCCTGTACCATTTATTGGCGGCCATGATTGATAGCTTATATTTTGAATCTTTAAGAGAAAATCAAGTGTCATATTTGATGGTTTATATTTTGAATCTTTAAGAGATAATCAAATGTCATATTTGATGACTTATATTTTGGTCGTGTAAGAGATAATCAAGTGCCATATTGATGGCTTGTCTATTCATATGTGATTTTTAGAGTTAATTTTTTTTGTTATATTTCTAATAAATATTATGTGTTCATAATGTCAATCTTTTCATTATTTTTAAGTTTATTAACTAAATTTTAGTTATGTTTTATTATGTATTAATACATTAATAGTTTTAAATGATTTTAATGAGTACAAGTTACATATATTCATATTTATTATTCATTATATAATAATTATTACCTTTTATTTAATTGATTTATTTTAGCTTAATTTGAAAGTTTTTTATTTTGGATATATAAATTTATTTAATTATGTATCTAACCAAAAGAATTTCATTTTGATTATATTTTCCCTTTTAAATTAGAATGTGTGTTGTTATTTCATATGATATTAATGTAAAAAATATATGTAATAGTATTTTGGTCTTATTTTAATTTTTTGACTTATTTGTGATTTTCAGGTGCATAATATCAATTATCTGGACATGTAGAAATATCTTGGAATGGATATTAGTGTCATACGCGCTTTAACAAATTTCAGAGATTTGCTTGTAACATATATTTTATATATGAGTGTTTTTTTTCCAGACTTTAATGTTTTATTGTCTAAATTTCCGAAGACATTTTTCGATTAGATAATAAACTTTTTAGAATGAAAGAAACCTCTTACTCTCAGTATTGTATCGTTATACAATTTATAAATAAAAATGTTATTCTTGTAAAAAAAAATCTCACCCTTTTGTTAATACCAACGATCGATAACTATCCTGCTACAGAATGCCATGATTTTTTTTTAAATAGAGAAAGAGATATGATTAGGTGAAACTATGCAAAGTTTTAAAAAAATCTCCTATATGTCATTTAATTTAATACTGTAATTTTTTTTTTGCCAAAAAGGAAGCAATTTCATTAAAACTTCAACTCATCAAACAATACATGAAAAAAGTGAGGAAGGGCATCTCCCTTAATCCACCTACGTTCAGCTATAGAACTAGAACTCCTCACAATGGAATGAGCAGCCTTGTTCGTAGAACGTTTGACAAAAATTAACTTAACGTTATGATCTAATAAAGCATTCAACAAATCTTTGCATTCTTCCACTACCCTGCCTAAATAGGATAGGTTTACTGTGGAACATCTTATTGCCTGCACTATCGAAAGACAGTCCGTTTCCATGATTACTCCCGACCATAGTTTTTGCTTCACCCAACTCAATGCTTCTCTAATGCCAACTGCTTCGGCCAAGATTGGATCAATGTTCCCTTGTTTACAAGTCACTCGAGCTTCTATCAAATCACCGGTATGATCTCGCGCTATCATAGAATATGCATAAGAACTGGATTCCTCAAACAATGCTGCATCAGTGTTGATCTTAATCATTCCTTCTGGTGGTTGCTTACATTGCTCACTGCCATCTGCTAAGGTCATAAACCCTAGATAGTTGTCAAATGACTTATCTTGAGCTATTCTCCATTGATTAAGAAAGAGATTCGCTGATTCAACAATCTCCGCAGGTTCCATTCCTTTTTGATTCCATACGACATTATTCCTGTTTTTCCACAAAGACCAACAAATCATGCTGAGTCTTTCCATTTGATCCCTTGAATTATGATATGAACAGTTTCCCAACCATTCCATGATGGTAGCAGCACTATGATCCACTCCCCCATACTTAGCAAGGTCCCAACATTTTATAGCTATAGGACATGCTACAAGAATGTGACCAACACTTTCAAAATCTGAATTACAAACTGGGCAGTGAGGATTGACGTTTACCTTCCTCAAAATGAGTTGATCTTTTGTTGGTAAACAGTTGGACATTGCTCGCCACAAGAAAATTTTAACTTTCTGAGGGATCTTCATATTCCATACCTTCCTCCAGATTTCTGAGTTATCTTGCCCGTTATACTGCTCTCTATCTTCTTGAAGGCATCTATATGCACTTTTGACACTATAGTAACCCAACTTTTCTCTATTCCAGAACCACGAGTCAGCATCCATTATACGTATAGGAATTGATAAGATTAAGNATACGTATAGGAATTGATAAGAATAAATTGGCGTCCCTTTCTGAAAAAATATCCCTTATTAAATCAGTATCCCATTCATTACCATCTGTCGCCATAAGAGATGATACTCTCTTGCCAGCTAGAGCTTCGTGATTTGTTTCAATATATGGATTACTAACACAAGGAAGCCATGGATCATTAGTAATAGGCACACTTTTTCCATTCCCTACACAACGAACAGCTCCTTTTTCAGAAGAACTTGGGCTTCTAGAATGCTTCTCCATATGTAACTTGGGTTATTACCCAAACTAGCAATAAGAAATGATCCGTTGGGGTAGTATCTGGCCTTGAAAACTTTGTTCGCCAAACTATTCTGCTCCGTGATAAGTCTCCACCCTTGTCTGCCTAAGAGAGCTATATTAAAATCATACAGATGTCTAAATCCTAATCCGCCTTTAAACTTGCATCTACTCATTCTTTCCCAGCTCATCCATCGAATACCACTTTCTTTATTAGGAGAGGACTTCCACCAGAATTTTGCCATCATTCTCTCTAGCTCATTACAAAGATGCTTTGGTAATAAGAACATGCTCATGGCATAATTGGGAACCGATTGAGCCACTATTTTTAGCAATAATTCATTTCCTCCTTTTGAAAGCAATTTCTTGTCCCACCCTTCCATTTTATCCTTGACTCGCTCCTTTAGGTATCCTAGTACTGCTGATTTATTTTTGCCCAAAATATTTGGTAAGCCCAAGTAATTGGTATTTCCTGTAGCTTCCTGAAAGTTTAGCACTCCACAAACTTCATTCCTATCTTCAACAGTAGTATTATGATTGAAAAATATCGAGGACTTCTCTGAGTTTATTTGTTGACCTGATGCTCTTTCAAAAGTGTGAAATAAATTCATGACATTCTCCGCTGTCTCCTTTCTTGCTTTACAATAAATGTAGCTGTCATCAGCAAAGAAAATATGAGAGATTGAAGGAGCACCTCGTGCCACCTGAATACCAGTGATAAGTCGCCGTCTCTCATAACTTTGAATCAAAGCTGTAAAACCTTCCATGCAGATTAAAAACAGGTACGACGATAGAGGATCCCCCTGACGGATGCCTCTCTCTGGAATAATTTTGCCAAAAACTCTACCTGCATGACTAATCTGATACCTTGCTGACTTTATGCATTCCAAGAACATATCCACCAGCTTATTATTAAATCCCAGCTTGATCAACATGGCTTCTAAGAAACCCCATTCTACTCTGTCGTAGGCCTTGCTCATGTCAAGTTTCAGAGCCATCCACCATGTCTTCCCTTTATTTTTCCTTTTCATGTAGTGCATAACCTCGTACGAGATCATAATATTGTCCGTTATTAGCCTCCCAGGGACAAAAGTACTTTGAGTAGGGGAGATAATGTTATTCAGAACTCCTTTGAGCCTGTTTGCCATTACCTTCGAAATGATTTTGTAACTGACATTGCATAAAGAGATAGGACGGAGTTCTGTCATTTTGGTTGGATTGTTCTTTTTTGGAATCAAAACGATATTGGTCTCAGTTACTTGGTTCTCGAATTTCCTTGTATCAAAAAACTGCCTGACCAATTCAACAACATCCTCTCGAATTATACTCCAATGCTTTTGGTAAAAACCCGGACTCATGCCATCTGGGCCAGGTGATTTGTCCGGATGCATGCTAAAAAGAGCACTTTTAACCTCATTTTCGTCCACTGGAGCAAGAAGCTTTATGTTCTGATCTATTGTTATTTTCTCCTCTATACACTTAATAATTTCCTGTCATTCTGTACTAGAAGCTTTGAACAAATCGTTAAAATAATCCACCATGACTTCTTGAAGACCATCCTCCCATCCAACCATTTGATTATTTTTATCTAGCAATGACTCAATGTGATTCACCTTTCTTCTTTTTTTAGTAGCTGCGTGGAAAAACTTGCTGTTTTGATCCCCCTCACGCAACCACAGCTGTTTAGACCTTTGTCTCCAGAAAACTTCTTGTTGGCTATAAATTTCTATCAATTCTTTAGAGCTTTGCTTATATAGGCTTTTAGAATTCGCGTCCCTTCTTGACTTTAACATCTTCATGACTGACTTATACTTGTGAATACGCTGTCGAAAGCTCCCTGTAATTTCCTGTCCCCACTTAGATAATACCTATGAGCACAGATCCAATTTCTCATGAAAAGATCTATTCTGATGTTCGATCCATATCTCCTTTACTATCTGTTGACACATTGGTTCTCTGAGCCAAGCGTTTTCGAACTTAAACCGTTTTGCAGAGAAAAAATTGACTTGTCTTATTGGCTCGAAAAATATCGGACAGTGGTCACTTGTTGAGATTTCCAAATTCGAGAGTTTGACCTCTGTAAAGATACTTAGAAAACTGCTGGNAAATGTTAACTATTTTTCATCCGATTGAGATAAACAATGCATATGGTGTGACTTCTTGTCTGTGTGACAAAAGTCTGGTGGGCAACCACTCGATTATGTATTATAAACCAGAAAGTACTAAAGACTGGCCATCTTGAGTACAAATATGGTTGTTCTCAGTCATATCTAAATTATTTTCTTCTTATTTATCATATACATTAAAAATGAGTTTATTGATTACAAACTACTCTGATCATTTGTTTTGTTACAATGATCTTCCTTGAAAAGATCTCTATTAAAATTATGTACAAGGTTATCTTTTATAGAAAGTTTGTACCTTGGATTTCAAAAAGGAGTGGTGGTAGTTACTTACTAC
>QRFB01003530.1:7450-20225 GCA_008931105.1 Oenanthe javanica | reverse complement strand
GAGGATCGAAGGCCACACTTCGCTCAAGGTGAATACGGGAATACAGTAGAAGACGTGGATTTGAATCGCTTGCGCCGTAGCGATTAAGGTTAATTTTCTATTCAAACTCGTTCGTTTTCATATCATAAAACGCAGCATCATGATTCGATTGTCCCAACACTTGTATTGTTAGTTGAGTTATCCTCTTAAAGGATTTGTTTATCGAACTCTAACAATCAAATAGAAAGATATTGTAAAGCATAATGTAACGTAGCATGTAATAGAGATAACGATAACTCAACTCAAAAATAAAGGCTGATAAATAATATTAATATGAAGTACAGGAGTCCATGAGGATAATCAAACAGGACACATGCATGCATCACTACAGGGAATTCAAGTTTGAAGCCTTTAGAAGGGTCAACAAAAGAAGTTCATTAATATGTTCAAGCCTCAGTGATGAATAAAATATCAGAAGGTTTTCAAAATCAAGAAAGTGTAGTGGTTCAAGTATGAGGATCAGGATTTCAGTGAAAAGAAACAAAGGAACAGCTGAGGAAATGTTAACTGATGTTTTAAACGCAAGTGAAGAGAATTCCATTTTGTTTTAGTCGTCTATAAACCATACTAGTGCACTAGGCGTCAGCACAACAAGGAAAGAATTATCTTTACAAAGGTCAAGGAAACAGTTAATTGCAAGTTGAATCAATGACAGACGAAGAAATAAATACAATGATCAAATCAAAAGGAATTACTGAAGTCAAGTTTAAGTCAAAGTCAAGAATCAAGTCAATTTAAGTCAAACCATTTAAAAGAAATGATCCTTGAAAAATGACTAAGTGTCATACACGCCCCCAAGGTACTTGAAGGATCAGGCGCCACTTAAAAATGAATGTAATAATTCTAAGTATTAGAATTATAATTCATTTCTTCAAGGCGCCCCCAAAATGTATCTCTTCAAGGCGTCATCAAGACAATACTCCAAAGCACCACCAGAATTGATATTGCAGGCGCCACCAAAGTTCAAACTCAAGGGCGCCCATAGAACAATACTTGAAGGCGCCTTAGGTCATTCCTCACTGCGCCTCAAAGCCAATGTACTACATGCGCCCCCAGCAAATGCTTCTCTTTGAATTAAAAGCCTACACTATAAATAGCATTGATTTTCAACAGAAGAGAGCAAGAGTGCATCGTCTTTAATACGTTCAACAACCTACGGAGCTCTATTAAAGCTGAATCATAAACACACCCTGTACCTTGTTGATGTATTGATTGTGAATCATTGTAACTAATCATTTAATTAGAGTGTAGCACCTCAAGAATTTATTAATATACCTATACTTCTCCGAATTGATTGTGTTGATTGTTTACTCTACTTTAGATCTCAAGAACCGAAATACACACAAATCATAATCCGCAATTAAAATCGAAAAACGAACAACATCATATTCAACTCCCCTCTACGATGATTTGGGACCTAACAAATATTAAGTGAGAGATAAACCAGTATCAGCTTTAAGTTGATGGCAATAATGTTTCTAAAAAATGTGTAGCACTGAAGTTAATCTTAAATATAAGTTGATGACAATAATGTTTCTAGAAAATGTGTAGCACTGAAGTTAATCTTAAATATAAAATATATTACTATATATGTAATCTTAAACGGATACTCACATTTATATATTATTATAATGAATTGATCAATATTATTACGATTTGAAATTTATAAAATTTTACAAAATTTTAAATTGATATATATTAAATATTTTATAATAGATATATGATGACATAAATTTTATTATTGATTAATTGAAATATAACCATTTAAAACAATAAATTTCTAAAAATAAATTTTATATTATATAAAACTTAATTAAATTTCCGTTGAAAATGAACATTTTAAAGTAGAACCATAAACTCCTGAATTAATAAAAATGGGCAATCCTGAGACTTTTAGTAAGTTATAATATCAAAACAAGAATTGAGTTATAAAATTCGTATTTAGAGTCATATATAAAATATAATTATGTCAAAAATATATTATTAAAAAATTATATTTTAAATATTAAAAAATTATTTATGTAAAAATTTGAGTGGGTGATCTCTAATTGCTAATCAATTATAATATAAATCAATTAAAATATATAATTTAATTAAAAATGAATTTTTTAAAATAAGTAATTTAAAGTAAAAACGCATAATAAAAACATATATATAATAAAATACCATTTAAATCGACGGCGGGCCGTGGCTTTTAATGCTTAGTTTTGCAAATAAGGATTTATAATAAGACCACGTTATATTGATAATTTCATATATTTTAATGGTGCTGAATGGTTAGTAGATTAATTTTGCAATTAAAAATCATTAAATAAACTTGTAATTATGAAAGTGGACAAAAAAATTCAATAACTTCGGCAAAATTAATTGCCATTGGCCTATTAGGTGCAAGACCATACCCATACCAAAAAATTAAATTTCAAATATTTATTATAATACGTAAATTCTTGTGCTGGTTCTTTTTTGAACAATAAAATGTGTAAAACACAAACTATAAAAGAACAAAATTAGTGGGCACCGGTTATAATTTACAAAGGTACAGTCGATAAATAAATAACTCGTTAAATAAATATTTTTTTCCGGTCCCAACATAATAGAGACGGTGTATTTTTAACCTCGATAAATGAATAATCTCGATTAATGAATATAATTTTCCACTCCCGAACGTATTCATTTATCGAGGTTTAAGTGTAGATATAATTTGGAATAGTAGTGTATCACAATTGACTAGTTCGACGACCAAGGTTGATGTATCAGTCAACTTGTTCAAGTCAACCTCAAGCAAAACTTAATATTCGCAAGAATTTTGATCAGCACTCCTAAATTGTGTTTCATTTTATCTTTGATTAGTCCACCTGATAATAGCATTTGCTGGGAATAAAGTTCTTGATTTACATTTAATATTCCTGGTCTAATGACAGACAATCCAAATGGGGTGGTGATTTTGATCACTCTGTTGAATATCTTGGTTTACAAGCTCCAGAAACTGCGAGAAGCACAGCGAAACAATCGCCTACCCTTGTCAGCACGACAATCATGTCGTCGTTTTTCACTTAGAGACATCCAGTGGGCAACTAACAACTTTCATGAGGAACTGGTGATTGGAAAAGGTGGATTTGGGAAGGTTTACAAAGGGATCATAGACTTTGGAGAGAGCGAAGTTGCTATAAAGCGGTTGGAATCCAAGTCCAAGCAAGGAATCAAGGAGTTTCATACAGAAATTGAGATGCTCTCTAAGTTTCAACACAGCCATTTAGTCTCTCTCGTTGGTTATTGTGACGATTGTGAGGAGATGATCCTAGTTTATGATTATATGTCTCGTGGAACACTTGCTGATCATCTGCATAAAAGGGTTAGAAATGGTGATACTTCTTTGCCTTCTTTGTCGTGGGGGCAGCGGCTCAAGATTTGCATTGGGGCAGCGCATGGATTAGACTACCTTCACACTGGTACAAGTATTGAGAGTAGAGTTATACACAGAGATGTTAAGACTACAAACATTTTACTTGATGAGAATTTGGCAGCTAAAATATCAGACTTTGGATTGTCCAAAACAGGTCCAGCAAATCAGACACGTACATATGTAAGCACCCGTGTGAAAGGCACAGTCGGTTATCTAGATCCATTCTATGTCTCAACTCACAGATTGACCAGGAAATCTGATGTCTATGCATTTGGTGTAGTGTTATTTGAGGTCGTATCCGGAAGACCAGCAGTTGATAAGAGTCTAGTTGAAGAGCAAATGAATTTAGCTGGATGGGCACAACACTGCTTCAACGAGAGACTCTTCGAGCAGATAACTGATCCCAATATCAAGGGGGACATTTCCTCTGATTCCTTTAATGATTATGTGGCTGTTGCTATCAAGTGTTTACATCCTCAACCAAAGCTCCGTCCTACTATGGCTGAGGTTGTGGTTGGTCTTGAGTCTGCACTAAAATTGCAAGAAAAGAGTGAACACTATTCTTTAGTCGAGATAATACCTACTGATTATACCCAAGAATATGTAGATTGTTCAACCCGTAAGGTGGAAATTACTAAACACAACCGTGAATATGAAAATACAAAAGATGGGATTGTAAAGTTATTTGATGGTTGGAATGGCAAAAACAAGTCTCATGCTAGAATCAATTTCACAAAAAGAGCGAGTGGTTTACTTTCATTTACAGTTCGGGCATTCTCAGGTAAATCAAACTCACATATCAGTTTGTACACACAAGTTAATATTATTGGTTTGTGTAAATTAGCCTGTGAAGCCAACTTCTATTTGTAATCTTAAATATTTTAATCACGACGATTAATGAATCTTAACCACAGAAATTAATGATTTGGCTCTTCAGAGATATACAAGAAATGGTCCATGTGTGTTGTTATTTTGTGTGCGGTGTGCCATGGATAGTTTTGAGCAACCAACTTGGTAATATATGGTGAAAAAGATTTTACTCACTTGTCTTGTTAAACTATCTTATAACACTCCCCAAACTATCTAAAACTACTAACTATTTTCTCTTTCCTCGTATGTAACTGATTCAAAATTAAGATGGCAGTCAATGAATAAAAGTAGTCCGACCATGGAAATTGTGACTAATGATATTGTTGGGAACAATATGATTCATGTTTTAATAGTTCACTTCCCTCTTTCAGTACATAGAGATGCAGAACCATCAAGATACTTTAATGGTGTACATTCAGTTAATGGTACTAAGCCACAGACCGCCAAATGTCAGAACTTCTACCCAGTAGATCCATCAGTGATCCCAACACCTCCGAGCCAAGAAGAAGTCCTGCAGCCACCAAAATTGAAGAGTTTTACCTTCAATGATCTTCGTTTAGCTACCAGGAATTTCCATCTTGACAGTGTGTTAGGGGAAGGTGGTTTTGGTTGTGTTTATTATAAAGGTTGGGTTGATAAGAACACATTTGTTGCTGCAAAATGGGGCACTGGCCTAGCTATTGCAGTAAAGGTATTTAATCAAGATTCACAGCAAGGCCACGAGGAGTGGTCCGTAAGTATTTACCACTTCTTAACCTACAATGTTTGTTTCTGTTAGTTTTGCTTCTTTTTTTTGGTCTACTTTAATTTCTTTTACTTTTGCGTGTTCTCTGCCACCTCTTAATACAGGCAGAAATCAAATATCTGGGTAAACTCTGTCATCCTAATATAGTGAAATTGATCGGGTGCTGCGAAGAAAGGATGCATCGACTGATAGTATATGAGTTCATGCCTCAAGGCAGCTTGGAAAAGCATCTATACATGAGTGAGCTTCCCAAGCTTCCCAAAATTACTTAATTACCTTTAATTATGTCAAAGGTTCCCTACTATAACGATTTTGTAATTTTTCTTTAAAAAAAATACTATGATATTGCAAAGGAATTACTCTAATTTTGGTAGTCCAGAAGTAATGAAAGTGATAAAATCTAGATTGTGATCATACCCGTATCTTTTTAAGCTTCAAACTTAAAGATACTTTTTGGATTTTGTCAAAATTAGATATTTACTCAATAATAACAGCAGAGGGTCACAGTATAACCAATGTTAAATACCTATTTGGGTAGTTCAAGTCACTCTCAAGTGCCATTATGCTTATATGAATCTCAACATTGGAATGGAATATGTATAAAATAATATATGCTTGTGAATTGTGATATTACCTAACTTGTGATGTAGCTACTTGATTCAATTGAAACAGGAGATCCTTCCTGTCAACTGCTGGCTTGGAATCTTCGTATAAGTATTGCTCTTGATGTCGCAAAGGGGCTTGCTTATCTTCATAGTCCAGAAGCAAATGTGATTTTTCGTCATCTCAAAACATCCATTATAATGATTGATTCGGTATGTGGAACACTGTGATTGTTAAAATTTATTTAGAACTAGTGTTCCCATTATAATTCATAATATTGCCTTGCAAACTCTCAATTACTGGTTGACAGAATTACAAGGCGAAGCTCACTGATTTCGGGATGGCAAGAGATGGACCAGATAATGAAAGCACCCACGTGACTACAAGAGTTATGGGAACATATGGTTATGCAGCCCCTGAATATATGGCTACAGGTTATTCAATGTTTTTTACGAGTAATAAGATGTCAGAAGCCGGCCAACATAATACAGATATATTATTATTTTCCTTTAAAAGTTGTTTACTCTTTCTGTGGCCTCACTAGCAGCACACCACAGGAGGCACTCATTCCTTCTCTCCCTCGTGAATTTAGTTTAGATATATGCATAGTAAGCATTAAGCAATCAAAAACCAGGAACTGCAGACTGCTTGCTTTTGTATAACTTACATGCATTTGTTTGTCCTCCTCCTGATCACAACATAATCTTTTTCTGTGAAGGTCATTTGACAATGAAAAGTGATGTCTACACCTTTGGAGTTGTTCTCCTAGAAATTCTGACAGGACGGAAAGCATATGACAGGACCCGTCCAGCAAAGGAACATAACCTTGTTTCTTGGGCTACGCCTTACCTTACCAGCAAGCGGAGAATTTTTAATGTCATGGATGCAGACATCAAAGGCCAATGCACCACCAGAGCAGCATTAGCACTTTCTTCCCTTGCACTTAAATGCCTCTCCCAAGATCCCAAATCAAGACCTGACACAAACGAGGTGGTAAAAACATTAGAGCAGCTTCAGTAATCAGGAAAACTCGGAAAATGCCATCCACATGAATTTGCAGAAGAGAAATGAGCACATCGATTCCTGCTAGGTACTAAGTATTGGAGTTAAATCCAGTAACCATATTCTGACTGCAACTTACAATGTCAATATGGCTGCAATGCACCTAGCTTGATAGTTCATATCTACTACCACTTACGATGTCAATATGACTGCAATCCGTTTGTTGGAATTGTTGGCTGTTAGTGATGCACAATATCCTCGAAAGTGCACAATCATATTCAAATTTCTATTTCTTAATATTTTCTATATTAATGAAAATTCTAAGTAGTGACAAATTTTTATTTTTTTTGACAAGAGATACTTTCTTACTAGAGAACATAATGTCCGAAAAATATAATTTCTTTAATTGAAGAAAGTTTATCATATAATCAAATGGCATGTAGAGATGTCCCGGAAATTTAGATAATAAAAATTTAAAGTCTGGAAAAAGAACACCTGCAATAAAAATCTAATAAAAATTTATATCGCACTTGAGAAAAAGAAAACATCAAAAATAAATTTCAAAATATATATTATAATATTTTTTTGAAAACTAACACGTGGAGTAACAGAGTAAAATCTAACCAAAGCGATCTTGGTTTGACACATAATTAATAATATACTCAATATATATAACTTATAGTTATTAAAATCATTTAAAACATAAAATGTATTAATACGTAATTAAGGCATAACTGAAATTTAGCTAATAAACTTGATAATGACAAAAACGTTATCCTGACAAAAAAAAAAAACGTTACCAATTTTAACACATAATAATTATTAGTATATTTTAATTGAAAGAATCATATTTGGAATAGACAAGCCATCAATCATGGTCACTCATAAACTGTACAAAAGTTTAAGTACCTCTTTAAGGCCAAAATGGCCATCATCATAACCACTAATAAATACTCCCTACATTCCAAATTAGATAAATCATTGATTTTTAGCATGTATGTTAAGATGCATTAATCACAGTTCATTAATTTTTTTTAAAAAGTTTCTTTTATAAATAAAAATTTGATACTTAAATTTTTATTTACAAAAAAAAATTAAAAAATAATTTACGGAACTATCGTGTCAAAAGTTAAGGGGTCATCTAATTTGACACGGAGAGAGTAGTATGAAAATTAAGCATATATTAGCAATTTAGCATTCAAACTCCTTAAAACTAGGAAGTAAGAGAATTAAATAATAATTCACTAATTTGACTATCAATAAAACTTAGAAAATGACGACCATATTTAAAGATTAATAAAATAAGAACACTAGATCCTCGGTAAAATGAAAAAATCAATATCACATGTAATTAAAATCAATGAAAGCAAACACAACTTATATGGTTAAAGTGCGGGTGACCAGCTGGTTAAACAAACAGTTCAGTGTATAAACTAATAGGTCATAGGTGCGTTAGATTAAAAAAAAACTTAATTTCAACATAATGAAATTGAAACACAAACTCTAAACAGGCGATACTCACTCATAATAAGAGTCCGTTTGGTATTGTTCTTTGCAATAGCAACAGCAGTTTTTTGTTAAAAACAAACATAAAGGTGTTTGATTACTTCCAAAAGCTGATGTCTGAAAAAACACTTTTGGTCTAAAAGCTGTTGTTAGAGAAAGCATGTCCTCCCATGTTTTTGGAAAAATCTGTTTTTCAGCTTCTTTCAAAAATAATTATAAGTTTCATCATCAAATATTTTCAAAAATATTATTTTTTTATATTATATCTCAAAATATACATAAATCAAAAAAAAAAATTATCAAGCAACTGGAATCTTCACTCCTGTGTCTTTTTGACCCATACTTGATGTACTTTAGATCTTAACTTTCTGTATGTTGAAAGTTTGCTCTGATACCAATTGTTATTCCCTTTAAGTACACTAAGTTTAGGGGGGGGGGGTTGAATGCAAACTTAAAAATCGATTAAAAATTCATGCGGATTTAAGTTTGTTCAAGAATTTGGTTAAGTGTTTTGACAAATTAAATAGAAGATGAAACTAGAAGAATTAAAAGCAAATTAAAAGAAAACAATCTTTTAAAATTATTAGTGGGTTGATTTTTTCCACTAGTGCATTTTTGCTTTCAAATGACCTTGGTAAAAATACCAAGTTGTTTACAAGTTGTTTTCTTTGAACTTAGAAAAACACTACAAATATTGTCTGTTCTTCTACTGTATTTTTCTTGAGTTCTTGATATTTTTCACTTGTTTGTTACAATAGACTACTAACTACTATATAGTAGTTTTCTTCTACATCTATTTTCTATCGACAGATAACATTACAAAATACATTTTACAATATTTACATGAAAATAGAAATTAGTTTCTTTCACAGTCTTCACTCCAATTTGACTTGTCCTGGAAGTATCTTTGTCTTGATCCATTCCTTGAAGACTGTGTTGCTTTGAAAGACTTCACAATCCTGACAGGACTGTCCTCCATTGATTCAGTTTCTGCAAAGTTCTCATTCCTTTTGTCTTTAACTAAATTGGGAAACCTTAATCAACTGATAATTGCTGTTAAGCTTATCAGTTGATTCTCCTTTGCTCATCCATCGATGGATAGGTTATCCATTGATCAATTGATGTATCGATGGATAATTGAGTTATCCATCGACTCCTTATCCATTGATGGTCCTTTATCCGTTGATTGCCTTTATCCATTGAGTAGTGTCTTTATCCGTTGACTCCAATATCAGTTGATCACTTCATTTGAGAGAATTCAGACTTAGAATATTTACAATTAATCAGTCATTCTTCACATCCGTTGAGAAGCTATAAATTGAAGTCAATATTTATCAGTCGACTACTTCACAGCATCCATCGAGGCAATACAATCAACTGATAATGAAACATGAATCAAATGTTACAATCCAGTATATCAGTTGATTAAACAAGCTTCAACTGATAACTGGTTTCATAATCAATGGATATTTATAAGTCACATATTCATCGACTAGTTACAATGAAACTTAAATCACTATTGAAATTCTAAGTAATTTGTTATCATCAAATCTCACAATTCCTAACATATATATTTCAAATTAAGAATACTAAGATAGTAAATATTTGTATGTGTTTTTTTAGAATTAATAAATCTCATTTGTTTTGATTTTTAAAAAATGTGACATTTGTGCGAAATATATTATAATAAATTAAAACAATTTTTTTCTTCAAAAAATAAGAATAATATTATTGTTCACAATTTCAATAAATATATATAAATGAATAATATATAAAATTTGAAAATAATAAAATATATTCAAAAGTGTTAACGTTCTCTCACAATTTTTTATATTTATGTGGGAGTTGTACATATATGTCGGACCAAAAAAAAGTATACATAACATGAGATAATATATCAAACAAATAAAATTTAGATTTTTACCTAATAAAAAATACATATATATATATAAATTGAAAAAATATATAATAATAAGTATATATGAATAAAGAGAAACAATCCAAGACCTTGAAATTATTTTTTAAATAACTTTTTGCATATCCAACCATACAGTTGAAGATATTATGTAAAATAAGGAAGTATACAAAATTTTGTAAGATATTTTCAAGAGTATAAACACTCCGTTTACAAAAATTCTAAATATATGCGGGAATTTCACACATATACGAGATAAAAATTTATATATAATATGAATAAAAGTGTTAACATTCCCTATATAATTTATATGCGCGGTGTAAAAGTGCAAACGATTTGTTGTAGTCGTGAGAAATATGTATATTTAATTTTTGACGACGTGCTCAAGAAATTAACCATAATTGTGATTTCATACAACTCTTTAATAATAAATCATTATAAAAAAATTCACAGATCTACGATCTCAAACATAAAAACTCTCATGGAAAGAGATAATAAAACCCAAAACTACCGAATAAATAGGTAGAAAAACTCTCAATAATGAGAAATACTTATTAACTAAAAATAAATTTAAAAGAAAACAAGAAATAAGGGTTTATTATCATCTAAACGGGTGATGACAGTCCCAAACCAATATATGAATTACAATTTTTTTTATGGAATAGGAAAGTTAGTGAGACAAGAGGTTCAATTGATAATAAGTAAATGACTAAATATTTAAGTCGAATATAAAACTAAAGATTGATATTATCATGTTATCGAAAAATGTCGTGCAAATAATAATTATGATATATAATAACAAAATTTAACTTATTGTAAATAATAACTGTACAAATAATTTTTAAATAACATTAACTTTTTATAAATATATAGCATATTATTAGAATTAAAATTAATATTTTTTGATATTAAAAAATAAAAATACATAAAATATAATAAAAAAAAAATTAATGCCGAGTTTAGCAGGTAAAAAATCCTAGTTATTATTAAAAGTCTATACTACCCTTATACTACTTTTATTCCTTAATATTTCTCCTCAAAATAAGGAGTGAGAATACAGTGAAACTCTTAGCTTAAAGATGACAATAGACTATATGTTTAAATAAATGGTCCCCAGCCTCCGCTCATAGATTTTGTGTATTATTTAAATAAATTGTACGTGTCAAACTAAAATAATAAACTCTTAAATTATAGAAAAAATATTTTTTATTTATAAAAAATAACATATACATTGAAAAATTTATTGAGTTACTGACAAATATATGTAATTAAAATTTTAACAGTACAATTTTTTTAGAAGTAATTTTATTTAAAACTTTTTATTGAAGATATAATTTTATTTCAATTACTTTTCAAGAATTTAAAATAAATTAATATATTTTAATAATATTAAAAATAATAAAAAAATTACAAATATAAGATTATCATACATATTTTGTGAGGCCTTAAAAAATTGAACCATTAGTAAATGGAATAGGTCTGCTAAAGCTGCTAAGAAAATTATTGATGTTCAGGGTGTAGATACCTTAGGAGAAACCCCTAAATCAACTGGCAAGCCATTGACTAACTCATCAATGGATAAGGATCAATCAACTGCTAATCCTCTATCGATCGATGAAGATTATCAATCGATTGATGTTGAATCAACTGATAATTATCCATCGACAGGTAAATCATCAATGGCTAACAAGAAGAACAAACTTAGCACTCCTATAAAATTTGTTAAGGAAAAGGATCCCATAAATCAAGTTGAGAATAAGGTTGAAAAGATCAGACATAGTGCAGGAACAAGTACTGGAGAGTCCCCATGCACCTACTCCAGTCACCAAATCCCCTTCAATTACACAATCTTCCAAACCAAAATCCAAAAAGAAACCAACCACTGGTGTCTCTCAACAGACACCAGTTGTAAAGAGGAGAAAATTGGTTCAAACCAGGCTTATAGATGAGCACAATGATGAGGAGCTCAATGCTCTAGAGAAACAAGTTGTTCAAGGTCTTTCTTTGCTAAAAGAAGGTCATGATACACTTGATTCTAACCTTCCATCCAAGTCTGTAGTCTCTGAAAAGGCTACAGACTCTGAAAAACCTAGGGAAACACCTCAGGATTCTCACATTGAGTCCTTGAGAAATCTTTTGCTCAGAAGTACAGAAGGTTAAGGAAGGCTTATTCTGCACACACACACAAGCCTGTTATTATTACTAACCCTGTTTTGCAGGAAACAGATGCTCCCAAGGCTCCTGCAGAGCCAGACTCTGAAATCAAGAAAACACCTGAACCAGAGTCTAATGTTGAGTCAGAGTCTAGACTGCCTTTAGACTCTGATCATGAAACATTTTGGGAAGGAATGCCATTGGATGCAGCCTCATGTCTAATTGATGAGATCATTACTCCAAGTGCTGAGGCACCGCTATTCTTATATCCTTTGGTGGAATCAGTTGAAGATCCAGGGCAATATCAGACTAAATCTCAAGTCTTGGATTTTCTTTCAACCTATGAAGCCCTAAGGAAGAGAATGGAACAGGAGCTACAAATGTCTGCACAGGATGTGGTAAAAAATCTCTACAACTACCTATTCAACTCTTCATTCCAAGTACAAGCAGCTAGGCTCATAGAAGGTAGAACAAATGAAGTTCTCAAAGCACTAGTGTGCCAGACTCTGAACAGCAAATCACAAAGAAGCCTAAAAAG